>JAKSZP010009630.1:0-78670 GCA_022478985.1 Massospora cicadina | reverse complement strand
TTTTGAGTGAGCACAAGTTGACTATTTGGAGGATAACTTGCTTGATATTTATTATCCTGCATGCTTAATTGGGACAAAGCTCCATAGATTGATAATCAATATTGCCAGTGGCTTATGGTATTCTCACCATTCAGAAACTCACTAGGCTTATTAAAATTGCCCCAACTCTTCTGGCCAATTTTGGGCGTAATTTCCCTTTGTATTCGGGAACTTCTTCCAGGGTAAGTAGATATACAATCTGTGAATTTAGCGCTTTCAGCTTGTCAACACATTTTCCAAGTTAGGATTAGGATAAGACTAGGAAAGAGATAAAAATATTTTTTTATTAGATGGTATTTATTAGATAATCAGTCATTAGGCAAGGCTCCAGTAATCATATCTTTGGCATCTCCTGGCCACTGTTAAGCATGCAATTTCAACAGGTATTTTACCACCTCAGTTCAGCCCTTGAACTGATAAGACTGAGACCTATTCTCAAGTTTATTGGTAGAAAAATACTCTCAAAATTGGGAGTATCTAAGAAACAAAAATTGCGATAAAAATATGCAAAACTGTCCTAGGATCTTCTTAATTTAGCTTCATCATACTGCTGACAAAATACACCTTCTGTTAAATTCTTGCATCAATTAAAGTAGATGACGTATCACTAAGTGGGACGTCAGAAGGCTTTTCTCTTGATAGCACAAGGCACTCCTTTTCAGCTGGTCCATGTGCAAGTGCTATTGTGCAGATTATGCAGATTGTCATACATATTTTTCCCTACGGTGGAAAATTGATTACATTTTTGTCTGATGGTCCATAGGATTTTTCCCATTAACTTTGGGTCAGTCCCAAACGACTTTGTATACTAGTCAATTGATTGTGTTCCCTATAATCAGGACCAATTGCTATTTGATGCATAGATAATTGGCCATAATGTTTGAGCATATTTGGCTTGAGCTTGTTGATAAAGTACTTGATTAAATTTAAGTTGAGATATTTAGCCCAAACTGTGTAAATCAAAATAGGCTTTGAGATGAGAGTTAAGGTATTAGCTTGAGCATTGAAAGGATAATAAGCCTGATCTGATGGTTATCAAAGGTTTATTTTTGAATCAACCACAAAAATCTGACACTAGACACGCCAATAACTCTAAAATATCAAATCCAAATTATATAGAGCAGGTAATTAAATTAACTTTTTTAATTTCTCATATAACTATGATAAAAAGATATAAAACCAATATTTTAGACTTTAAACTCCAGGATAGAGGGAACTATTAGAAGAATATATGGTAATGATTACTACAATATGTAGGAATTGATGTTGTGGGATCCACCAATAGATGCCACAAATTTTTATTTAAAGTGAAAAATTACCTTTTTAAATAAAAGTAATAAATAATGCTTTGTTAAAGTTTTTATGTTTTTTATTGTTTAAGTGGGGCAAAACCAAGAAAGGTCCTTTTCTCGATACTAGTATTTCCTATTTAAACTAGTTAAAATTTCAATACCATGGGTATTTGAGGCTAAAGTATATAAAGCTGAGTCATCCAAATTAGGGAATATATGCTTTCAGCCTATCATATCGAAGATAAATATTTTAAGGCAAAACTGACCCATGTGGTAACAATTTGATAAATTGTATCCAATCACCAGCAAGTAAAATCTTCTCACCTCAGAGGTGGTCAGATTTGTGTGGTAATAATTTGTTAATTTTTACCCTATCATCGTTGAGTAAAATCTTCTCACTTTAGAGGTGGTCAGATTTGTGTGGTAACAAACACCTCAAATTTGGCTGAGAAGTTGGAGAATTCCTATTATCAGTTCTTACCTTTTTACGCCAATTTTGGTTATTATCCATATTTTTCCAATAGTTAAGATTCCACTGAGAATCCGCCAAGGTCTTTTAGTCATCAGTACTCATATTGTTGATAACCACAATATTACTCAAAGATTGGGCAGGAGATGAGCCAATCATGGTAGCAGATTCAGGAGCACTCAAACCTCTAACATTCTTTCTCATAAGTCAAAAAGGAGATTGTCTGAAATTGCCCCCCTCAAGAATGTTGGGAGGGGTGTAGGGTCGTAGGAAGCGTCCATTTACCCAGTTTATGATAATTCCTGTAGCCAAAGACTTTATAGAATACTCACTTCCTCTTTTGTACATGATGGTAAATGGCCCCTCCCTGATTGATCCAAGTTTGCTATTACATGGAGTTATGAGATTGTGGTAATATAAAACCCTATCCAACACTTGGAAAGAAGTTAGAGGAGCTTGGAGCTCATTGGCATCTTGGCTTTCTTTAGTAAACATTTTTGCTAGGTTGGTCATAGCCTTTGATTGAAGCTGAATGATGCGGTTAGCTAACCTTTGCATGGCTTTCTTGGGCTCCTCTCCTATAGAAAAGACATCCTCAGCTAAAAGATCAGGTATGCCCAGTCGCCTGCCATACAAAACTTGGAAAGGGGACTTTTCAATATTCGGTGATAGCTAATTCTGTAAGCCATAAGCGCTTGGGAGATAATGATCCCAATGAAGGGGATCAGATGAAGCCATTTTCTGTAAGATAGAAACCAAAGTACCATTTTCTTGCTCCACTGTACCATTGGTTGATGGTTTATATGAAGCTGAGAATAGTTGCTGGGCTCCCATGGAAGCAGCTAAGATTTTGACTACTCTGGATATACAATATTTCCCATTATCACAGAGTAATACTTGAGGGCACCCGAGTTGAGTGAAAATATTTTGGTGAGGAAAGGTGGCAGTGGCCTTAGAAGTTTGGGCTGGCAACGCCACAGCTTCAACCCACTTTGTGAAGTGGTCAATGCCTACCAAAATATATCTGTTTCCACCTGTGGTTTGAGGAAGCGGCCCTACTACATCTAAGCTCATGGTATGGAGCGGCTGTTGTGGGGTAGTCAGCTTATATTGGTATCTAGTCTTGAATTGAGACTGCTTCTTACATGTAAGGCAGGCATCCAAGACTTCAATGATGGCTTCCATGATTCCCTCCCAAAAATATCAATCCTTAATCCATTTGTAGGTTTTCTCAACTCCTCCATGGCCTAAGGTTGAATGAGCTTCCAGGATAACAGGTACACGTTATGAGGGTCATAGGTAAGGCAACCACTTCGCCCCCACTTTCTTATACAACTTCCCACTTTCTACTTTAGTGTTATGGGAGTGCTGGGCCAACATCCTCTGTACAGGATCATCCTTATCTTCCCAGTCGTTTGGGGTCATTAAAGAATCATAGAGCCGCTCTGCTTCACTGCTATCGTGGAGGATGGGCAGCCGAGTGGACCCATCAACATTCATATGGCGGGTTCCAGCGCGGTGTTCAATCTTCATATCATAATGCTGTAGCTTTAGAGCCCAGCGAGCTAACCGCCCCATAGGGTCCTTCATGTTTTGTAACCATTTTAAATATGTGTGGTCCGTAATCACAGTGAAAGAGGTCCCATACAAGAAAGGGCGGTAATGCTTCACTGCGAGTAGAATGGCGAGACATTCCTTCTTGGTAACACTATAGTTGCGTTCTGCCTTTGATAGCATCTTACTAAAATATGAGACAGGATGATTGACCCCTTTTTCATCTAATTGGGCTAAGATGGCCCCGACGGCGTAGTCTGAGGCGTCTGTAAACAAGATAAACGGTTTTTCCATAATCAGGATGCCTTAGGCTAGGCTGTTTTTATAGCATCAACTTCATTGTTTCATAGGCAGCCTTCTGTTCAGTGCCCCATTGGAAATGGATATTCTTTTTAGTAACTGAACAAGGGGCTCGCTGAGTTGGGCAAACTTAGGGATGAACTGATGGTAATACCCCATCACCCCTAAAAATACCTGTATATCCCATATATTATTGGGGGTGGCATTCTGGCAATCGCTTCCACCTTATCTTGTATGGGTTGGATACCCTCTCAAGAAATGGTATGTCTGAGGAAGTTTAATTTCTTTTGGAAAAAGGTACACTTTGAAGGTTTTAATTTGATAGTTGAACGTCGTAAGTGTTGGAATACCTCCTTCAAATGATCAAGCTGTTCGTTAAAGGACTTCAAGAATATGGTAATATTATCAAGGTAGACGATAATGCAAGTTAACTTAAGATCCTGCAAAAATGTGATCCATTGCACGCTGGAAAGAAGCAGGCGCATTGCACAACCCTTGAGGTAATTGCGTGGGTTGGAAAAGACCTTCACTGCATATAAGCTCACATTTCTCTTGATCTTGAGGAGATAGATCCATTTGCCAATAACCACTGGCCAAGTCCATGGCAGAGAAAAAGTTTGAGCCTGAAAGCTGGGCCAGGGCATCGTCAATGTGTTGGATAGGATAGCTATCCTTTTTTATAAGATTGTTTAACCTGAGATAGTCCATAACTATCAGATGACCTCCATTTTCTTCTTAATCAGCAAAAGGGGGAGAACCAAGGGCTTTGAAAAGGAACTAATAACCCCGCGTCTAATAGTTGCATGAGTTCCGTCCTCATTTGTTGTTCCTCCACCTTTGACTTGCGATAAGGTTTTGACCTAATGGGATGGGCATCACCCACATCAATGGAATGGCACCAGCCCTTCATGTGGCCATAATCATTGTCTGACTTTGAGAATATATCACTATACTCATCCAGAAGAGTGTGCACTTTCTCCAACTCATATGAGGTCAGCTCATCCAATATATGGACGTTTGGCAAGGTACATACCAGGTTATCTGCGGGCAGGCCTAAATCTGCCATTGAGCCAATATAGTGGATTTGTTCAACTTCCTCCACAGGGAGTAAAAACCCTCAGCCCACATCCTGATGCTTTCTTACGATTATATCCTTATCATTGAGATTCTCCAACAATAGAGTAATAGGCCTCAGATAGACTGGGTCTAAAACATTAGGCAATACCCGAGGCTCAGCAGGGCTAATTCTGTCAATGCTTAAGAGGTGTAATAAACAGTGGCGAGGGATTTTGAAAGTGATTTTCGTGTCTACAAACCCGTTGTTCACCAGGCTTAATCACCACTTCATTGGCCGCATAGAGCGGAATACCTTTGGCAGCATCCACAAAATCAGGCAATTTTTTGTATTTTGTCCCAAGGTGGTATAATGTATAGGTAAAGCGGAAAGCGGGTACTCAACCATGCAAGAGTATTCCTTCTTGCTGGGTTCTTTATTGGCTAGAACTAAGGGGACTACATAACTGAGCAATGACAAGAACCCTTGCTTAATATTGATTATGCCTTCATATTCAATCATAAACTGAGTACCTATAAGCATATCATAAGCGTTATTATCCAAAGCTGCTGCGGGGGCTGATAGAATAAGCTTCCCAATATGAATGGGAAGGGACGAGTAAGCACCCACTGCGCGGGTGTTGTTGGGACCAGCGGTTCCAAAGTCTTAGTTGTACTCCAAGTCAGGTGCAATTTTGATATTTTTCATCAACTTGGAGGAGATTACGTTCACCAGGTAGCCTGTATATAGGATAGCCATCACCCAAACTTTTTGGATAACCACTACGACCTTCATAAGTATCCCCCAAAAGTGGGCGATAGCGCTAAGACCTCCTTAAGATGGAAAGTGGAGGTTAATTTGCATTCAGTCTCAGGGTAATTTTCCTGGATGGACTGCATGGTATGGCCATGCTGGAGAGGGCGAATAAGGTTAGACAACACCTCATCCGCGTTACTGGTAGTATCAATAATGACTGGTTCCCCTACAACTTGACGGAGATGCGTCTCTTCAGGTATGGTGGCTTCATCTACTCCTCCAGCATTCAAGCAATCGGGGACTTCCACTTCAGCAGGTACTCCTACAATGAAATAGCTGACCTCATCTGTACCCCCCTCAGAATCATCCCCAGGGGTATTAGTAACACGAGGTAATGGCATAATTTGTTTAAATGAGTCAGGAACATGAGATTTGTCAGTAATAGGTGTGCCTTTACCTACGCTGACATTGCTTTTCCCTGTCCTGTTCCTCGGCGTCAGCTTTCTTTTTCCAGCACACAGCCTCCTTGTATCCAAATTTTTTGCAGTATTCACACCGAGGATGTTCAGGACGTTTTGCTTTGGGGTTTTGCTCTTCAGGGCCCATTATCTGAAGGGGCTCCTTCTTGTCTTCAATAGCTAGGGCCCGAGGCTTAAGCTTTGAATCCTCAATGGTTAAAACGTGAGGACAAGATACTGCTCCGCGTGAAACTTCAGGCTTATGGAAATCAGCGACATCTATTAACGCCTCCTTGATGTCTTGAATGGTATGGAAATAGCGTTTAACTGAAGTGATGTGCATCGCTAGCGAAGGGTAAGAAGCCACTTTAGTCAAAACGGCGGCTACAGCATTATCAAAGACAACATCTTTGAAACTTAACAACGTCTGTGCTTCCATATAAAATCGTTCTGCAAAGGCGACCACTGACTCTCCTTTTCGGATACTCATACACATAAAAGCTTACTTTTTCATACTTAAAGCCTTTTTTGAACTGAACGTGTTTATGAGGGCCTCTAAAACCTTGGACCAGGTGCTAAGAGCATCCATATGTGGGACCATCACCTCCTGCGCCATGCGGCCCAAACAGGAAAGTATATGTTTGGCCTTCTGATGATCTGTTGTCCCTTCCATAGCCGCTTCATAGATGTATAAAAATGGAGCAATGCTGTCCTCACTGGGGATAAACTTGTCTTTGAACGTCAGTTTGAATGAACTAAAATCACCCCCAGTAAGGGTATGAATAGCTGGAGCTTCTGCTTCCAAGGTTTCAGAGCGGTAGCTTAACTGATCAAAGGTCCGCGAAAGGCGATCATACTGGTCATGCATGGCTTTGAGCCGGGTTTCCATTTTGGTGAGGGCTTCTAGGGGCCCAGATTCACATAGTCTCAGTCGAGCTTTGATCCCTAATTTATGAGTTTCAAGATCTTCCACTCAGCTCTCAATTGATTGACTTGAAAATGAAGTTGTGACACCAGCGAGCTTAGGTTTAATTGAGCAGTTTCCACAGCTTCCACGCGGTTCTTCAGCTCTTCTTTCATTTGTTTACACCCTTCATCGTCATGAAGGTGTGAGCTTGGGCCTTGTACTCCACCCTTGATCTGCTCATACTTCCACTCGACCTGTGTTAATTGACTAAATACTTCCTTCAACAGCACAGGGCTTTCCAGCGAGGCTTTTACCACTTTTTCTTCAGTTTCACATTCAGTCAGGCAACGTGCCAAATATTTGGTATTTTCAAACGAAGCTTTGAGAGTTAGCTCCTTTTCTAGCTGAACAACCTTGGCTGCAAGGGTGGTGGAGGCGCTAGATGGTTCAAGCAACAGACGACGTTCAAGCTCATCAACACGAAAAAAGGCCTGAATTAACTGTCGCTCCACCACAGCCACACGCTGTTCATATTCCTATTGAGGGATGGAGTCAGGGGCTGAAAGGTCCCGGTGCATTTGCTCATTATGTTTTTCAAGTTCATTAGCAAACTCCTCCAACAATGAGCGGGTGCTAGCAGAGGAAGCGTTCAGTTCATCCTGAAATATCTTCATGGCCTCCTCAACATACTTTAAAATCCCAGTGTACATAGTAGTAAGTTGATCATACAGCTGTATGATGAAGTTACAATTAGCTTCCACACCAGATCTAACTGCTCCAAGATGTTTGGAGGTCAGTTGGTACAACTCATCATAAGCTAAATTCAGAGATGCATGAGTATCTAGGTGTCGATGTAACTCTTCATGATGTCCAGCTAAGAGATGCATCATGTGTACCAAGGCAGGGTGAGCAAACTTGCGTAAGTAGGTGGTCGAATTTGTAAGCTGACCATAGGTCTCTGGGAGGACACTAGTCTCATAGAGAAACAAATGGCGTTCCTCAACCAACGACGCTTGTTCATGGGATGCAATATCGCCAGGGTTAAGGATGCCATGAGTAAGGTCTCTCACAGCTTCAGTGGCTGGCTAAGTGATGCAACGAGACTCAGGTATTAATATGCGCTCAAATTGTTCTTCCCCAAACATCAAAGCAGTAGGGCTATCCATTTGATCATCATCTTCAGTCCCTTCTCCATTTTGCACCCAACGGGTGACACTCTCCATTTCTTTAATACTTATCAAAGTATTCAGGGTGATCCCCTGTAGTGAGCACCAGTTTGTGGGATCCACTGATAAATGCCACAAATTTTTATTTTTAGTGATAAATTTACTTTTTAAGTAAAAGTAATAAGTAATGCTTTTTTAAAGTTTTTATGTTTTTTATTGTTTAAGTGGAGCAAAACTAAGAAAGGTCCTTTTCTCAATACTAGTATTTCCTATTTTAACTAGTTCAAATTTTGAGACCATGGGTATTCAAGGCTAAAGTATATAAAGCTGAGTCATCCAAATTAAAGAATATAGGCTTTTGGCCTATCAGATCAAAGATTAATATTTCTGAGGCAAAACTGACCCGTGTGGTAACAACTTGATAAATTGTATCCGATCACCAGCAAGTAAAATCTTCTCACCTTGGAGGTGGTCAGATTCTTGAGGTAACAAACACCTCAAATTTGGCTAAGAAGTTAGAGAATTCCTATTATCAGTTCTTACCTTTTTACACCAATTTTGGTTATAATCCATATTTTTCTGATAGTTAGGATTCCACTGAGAATCCGCCAAGGTCTTTTCATCATTGTTACTCATATCATTGATAATCACAATATTACTCAAAGATTGGGCAGGAGATGGGCCAATCATGGTAGCAGATTTGGGAGCACTCATACCTCCAACCTTCTTTCTCATAAATTGAGAAGGAGATTGTCTGACAGATGTTCCTGATAAAATATCTATTACAAAAATAGCTTTTTGTAAGATACACACCTGATGTACTAATATATTAAGAGTATAACAAAACTTCATAAGAAAGTGGAAACTGTAGATCTCTAATTTTAGTTGTATTCTAGGAATTTAAATGATAAGTAGTATAGTTAATAGCTTCATAATATCATCAGGCTTTATATGATGAGATTATCTAAAGAACTATCTCTGTTTTAATTTTTAGAGTTTTCATATCACAGAGGAAGTGTCAATTTCTCATTTACTTTAATCTACATTTGCTTAGTTGTGATAAATTAAATCTTGTATGAGGTGTGGTGCATTTTCTTGATCAACTATCTTTATAAAAAAATCAACTAGTCTTACCTAAGTAGCTGGAATATAGCATTAAGTATTTATGTTGAAACATATATGGCTTAAATTTGAAGATTAAATGTTTACTTTAAACTCTATTTGATGATTTAATATAAGTAGATACAAAGAGTAGTCCAAAGGCTCCACTAAGAATTTTGAGAGCTATGAAAAAAATAAATTTTAGTAAACATAAGAGTATAAGATTACTAGTGTTAAGAAAATCTCTGAACAATTTTAGGATAGGTATAATTATATTTAATGGTTATATTATAGTTTTTCTATTTATTTAACTCTATAGAAGATATTATACATTTCTAAAGTCATGGTCATTCAATATCTTATTTATGAACTTGAGCTTTTATTTATAAAACTCCTGAAACTCCTTTACAGCATCAGTAGCAAGATTAACCTCAGATTAGAGACTTGAATTAAGCTTTTTAGAATTATAATAGTTCTTATATCAATTATCTTTATTCATGTGTTATAAAGCTTTTTTCTGGCAATACTGATTATCCTCATCATTCTGTAGGTGTTAATATTTACAATTTTAAGTTAGCTTAAAATGGACACAAGATCACAGAAGGATCACAATTAGAAGTTAGATAAAGAATAAATATCAGATTATCTAAGATGATAAGATTAAAATTCTTGTGTAACTCAACTAACTTGCATCAAATATCATAAAAAGTTGTAAAACAAAGAAGAATGGATAGGAAAGTTTATACTAACTAAACTGGATCTTTGGACTAATAAATGATAAAGCTTAGGGTATGATGAAAAATTAATGTATACGATCAAAAACAAGTTATCTTTATAATGTATGAAGTAGCTTTAGTCAATTGGTTCTTTGTTTAACTAAGTTACTCCACATTAATGCATTTTAGAGAGTAGGGAACATGTTTTTATAAGTCAGTTTATCTAGTAACATAATTTCTTTCCTTTTTAGAGTTATAGTTTTTCTTAAAATGTTTCACGATATAATGTTACTCATCATTTAAATTATTAATTTAAACTTTTTCATACCATATTGAAGCTAAACACGTGGGGTTTTCTTAAATACACATTATATTAGATTCTATAGTCATGTTGGACTGAGTCATTTATGATACTAAAATAATTGATATAATCTATAGCTATCTCTTTCAAAAACATCCCTGTAATATCTAATAACTACTTTTTTGTTAAGCGTTAAATTTTACTTAAAAGGTGACTCAGTAATTTTTATATTAGGCTACATGATATATTTATAAAGATAGCTTATCCATAAAAAGTAATTGAATTTCTATAAATCTTTATGCATAGCTAAAAGCTTAAGTTTGCATATTTTAAAAAATATTTTTAAAATAACAATTTTTTTAAAGTAGAGTACCTTAATTCAAAGAGAAAATGATACTTTAAAGTCAAAAAATTATATTCTTAAGATCTTAGTTGATTTTCTAGAAGTTGGGCCCCAATGATACAAAAATAGATATATCAGGTTAAGCAATTTAAAGAAACAAAAATATTTATCATGAAAATATCATGTTAATATCAATCTGATCACAACATTGCTTATAAGATTGCTAAACATCATATAATGTAAATAGAAATGGTGTCTGTAATGCCAGACTACCTTAGTAATAGATAGAGTATGATAAAAGACAACTAATCAAAAACTTATATCTTATTAATAAATTTCTATATACAGTTAGATATAAAAATATTTAGTGTGGTCTAATCCATTAATAAACATACCATGCCAAGTCAATTTTATACATATTAGTAACTAATCAATAATATAATTTAAATCTTTTATAAAGTTATTATAATCTATTGTTTTTCATTCAAGTTAGTCATATAATTTATAAGTATTTTCTATGAAAGTAAAAAACTAATATCCTTTCAGAGAACTTCATGCCTTGAGAAACTGGCTTTGATCATAGATACTCAAGCGCTCATAACAGCATGATCAGCCACGAGGTCCACCATTCTGATAATATGAGGATAAGAGTAATTGTTCATAAAGGGTTGAATGGAGGTTGTGTGTGTTTGGATTCTTGGTAAAGGTTGGTTGTTCTTTAATTTTTCTTGCTATTTTTTATTGACGAAAACTAACAAAGTAGCAAAAAATGACATAGTCAAACTGATACAAGTATAAAAGGGGTTCGCCCCTACATAAGATTTAATAGAGCGTCAGAAGTAGATTTATTTTTATTAAATAAGATAAACGTTTTCGTTTTGTTTATATTATATGAAAATAGGATAACCCAACAACCTACAATGTGCAGTTTGTTAAGCTTAATACCTAAGGTATGTTAGTGATGACTTAGTCTAAGCTCAATTGCATTGAAACGTGCCAGCGCAATTCTCTAACATATCACATTGGATTTTACAAATCTAAATTTAGGTTCCAGTCAACTGATTCTTCCTTGACAATCTCATACTTTATGATTAATGATTCTTCATTATATGCCATTTTTTGAGCTGGTTGCTTATGCAAAATTTCATTTGTAGAAGATTTTTACCTGGTATTGCTCAGGTATAAATCTTTTTACAGATTAGGATGCTCCTGGTTATATCATTTTTTATGGATTGGAAATTGCCTTTGTGGCACACACTTTACTGATAGTTTTGATTTTGAATAGAGCTTTTTGATTTTCTGCATATTATGCTCTGCTGACTCAGTGATACTAACTGGTCTGAGATTGAGGAAGGATTTAGGTGGTATAGGTCAAAAAGGGAGGGCTTCTGCTACCCATCTTTTATCTAGGGTGTGTCCTAGGTCAATAGTATTTGAAAGAGGTGGAGCCCTAGGTTAGACGCCCCCCTTAGATTAGATTAGGTGTAATGTAATGCCCAGTATGATATCTAGGTCACAAAGCCTTACAGTATTTCAAAAGTAAACTAATTTGTTTTTTATAAAAAAGTTTGGCTGTATTATATGGTATGACTTATAATTAGCTTCTGTTAGTCCATTTTTTATGATTTATACAGTTGGTATCTAATTGATTAATTATTATTCTATATACATACAGTTATTCATATAAGATTAAAAGTTCTTTATATGATAAGGCCACTAATTAAAGTGAGCAAGTATAACTAAGCATATTTAAGCTATAAAAGTAAAAAATTATAATGTAGCTTACTTATACCTGCAGTGATTTAAAGATTTTTAATTTTAGAAGACTTTTATTTATTCACTAAAGGTTTTTGAGATAGTATCTTTCCATAAAGATCATTGTATAATGCTTTAAAATTTTACACTGAATAAAATCTAAGACTTAAAGATTTTATATACTAACAAATTACTAAACTTAATACTAAAATTATCAACTAAAAAAATGGACCAATGACCCTTCCTTTTAACATAGGTTGTGCAACATTAAAATTATTCCTAGACACATAGTAAAAAAAATTTAATTAAGAATCATAATTAGCATGCCTGACCAAATATTTATAGATGTATATGTCAGATTTGATCTGCCATGGTTTTATTATGATTAGACAATGAGATGGTAATATGGTTCTTATTTTGGTTTTTGTTAAGATAATGTAGATATTCATAAGTCTATAATTACTCTTAGTTTATTTTAACTAAGTACTACATCATTACCAAGCATTGACTCTTAAAATCTAGAGCTTTTATGTTTTACCTCATTGATGAGATGCCATATACATTACCTTAACATAAAAAAGTTTAGACAACTATATATTTAATATAGTATGTTACTATAGATTAGTATACAAATATTTTTATCAGCATGGTATATAATATGTTTTTAAAGGATTATAATGGTCTCTATAATGGGTAGTCATGGTGATAAAGAAAACATTAGGCATTTTTCTCTCTTGATACATATATTAGCATAAAACGAATCTGATGGCACCCAAAAAAGAATATTATCTTAAATTTTAGCCTACAAGGTGAAAGTAGTCAAATCAAATTGTTTTTGATTCAAAATATGCTTATTTAGCAAAATTAAAAGAATAAAAGGTCTCAGTAATCCACCAGACTCACTATTTTAATTACTAGTAAAGCTATATTTTATTTAACCTAGGCAAGCTGACCAGGGTACAGACCCAAAAATTAATTGGTTACTAGTAAAGCTATAGATTAGTAAGTATTGCCTTTTAGTATTGAATGTTATCATGCCATATATTTTATTAACTGTATGATAGTCTTAGGTTTGTTGGCTAATTATCAGAAGACTAAAGTAATGTATTACTATAGGTTACTGTGTAAACAACAAAACAAGTAAAGCATTACTGAAGCTATTATAGATCATAAAGTTTAATTAAAGTTTTGATAACTCGCCATATTAAAGCGCTTTGCCTATATATGGTTTAATTAAGAATTACACATATTTCACATGGATGTTGGCACATGCCTTCAACATATAATAATAACGCCACGTTATAAACATGTAAAAATTAAGAGCATTATTAAGGTGTTGTTAAAAAATTACAAGGCGCTTGTGTTTAATGCGTTTAAATGTAATTTTTGATAAAAAAATTTCATAATATTACAATAATAATGATCATAATGCCTGTATAATAAAACTCATATAAAAATTCTATAATTTCATCATCAGTTGAAATATTTTCTTGTAAAACTATGGTTTTTTCTAGTATTAAGCATCTTTCTTAAAACAAGGTTTATAATGAGAAAGATAATAACAAAAGAAAGTACCATCTAGTACTAAAAAAAAATAACAAAAGAAAGTTTTCTTTTCTTCAAAATCACATTTAAAATCATTTTGATATAGACATAAATTGAACCTTTCTTTTACCGCTCATTTTCACTTTTGAGCGATTTTAAATTTAAAGTTTTATCTATCCACAGCCATCTGCCCAAACCTATTCTTTGATGTCCTTGGCTCCACCGCCTGCCACCCCAGTGTGGGGCAGCAGTGCACCCCCACCTAGTGTTTTCTGCCCCGTGGGCAAGTGCGTTTGGATGGGCTCAAACAACCCACCCACTGCTTCCAGCCATTTTGTCCCCCCACGGGACTTAGCGCTCCACCTGGCACGCGTCCACCCTTCTCGCCCCCATCCTCTCATCCTCCCTCACTCCGCCATTTGCTATTGCCTCAGAGTGGACTATGGGCGTTTGTTCCCATATGCCAATAAGGCAATTATTGACCTAACCACTGTGGCCTTTGCGCCAGCTGGCTTTATAGACTTCTGCCCTTTCAAGGGCTACTTTGACGTTGGGTTCCAATCTGAGGAGGATGCTGAAGTGGCAGCACAAACTCCTCTAATTTATAAAAAAACCCCATTCCCACAACCCCTACTTGCCTACCTTCAGACACCATGCTGGTGGTATCCTTTGCAAATCTCCCATCCCACCTTCCACCCCCGGTTTTGTATGACCAGTTGGTCATGGGGCTCATGGCTTATGGCACTCAGCCCAACCTCATCTTTGCTATTCCATCTGGTGTGGAGCGCCTTGCTGCTCTTCATGCAACAGCCATCATCATACCACACCACCCTACCATAGCCCAACAAATCCCACCCCGCGCTAGTGTGGCTGCAGCGCCTGATCATTTCTTTTGGGCTCAGGTTAATAATGGTAGGAAAATTTGTTCCCTCTGCTTTGGCCTCGACCATGCAAAAAAAGTGTGCCCTCAGGTCAAGTCCGTTGCTGCGGCTTCTGAGCCCCCCTCTGGAGGTTCAGTATGGGGCGCTTTGCTGCCCCTCCCACCCTCCAATCTCATTCGGTGGGCCCACATGGAAAATCAGCCCCCCCAAACCTCCAGCCTCACTCTCCCACCTAAATCTACCACATCCAATTAGAACAATGATTGGACCACCATTGGCACCCAAGCAGCCGCCCATTTGCCCAAACCCACTCACCCAAATTTGAACGCCACTATTCCAGTGAACCAAAATCCATGGGATCTATTGGCTGAGACTGACGAATCAGGTAATTTCCTCATTAGTAAGCATACAGGTCAACCTCTCTTCCAAGGCAATTATGGTCAGGCAGAATTTTTCCTTCCTGACTTTGATGAAACCCCTACCCCTCGCCATTTTCTCCTCTGCCCAATGCAGCCCCCTTCCAAAGTGACCACCAGCTCGCCTTAGCTGCGGTGGCCTCTCCTCAGTGCCCAAAACTACACACCGCGGTGGCCCAGTCAGTGGCTCAGCTCCAGCATGGCCTGCCCACCCTCTTCTTCCCCCCAAATTCCCTGAATCTCCCTTCAGTGACATCTCAAAACTATTTGATGATGCTGAAGTTGCTGTTATGAATGTTGCAACTCTTGCTTCATTCAACCCCTCAGCCAAAATCACCTGCCACAGTATCTCCCTTTTCATTCAACTTCCTGAAGCCTGCAAAGAAGCTAAAGTTCTCCTCGCAGCTTTTGTTGAAACACTTTCCCGTCATTATCTTGATTAGGAAGTGGAAAACTCTTACTACGCTGACCTCCGCCCCCATAATGTGGATGCCCCAACGACCTGGCTCTCCGTTCAGATCTGGTACTGTAACCAACATCCCATGATCAAGGTGGGTCTTTCTGAAAACCAACCCCCAACCCCTCCTCACCCTCTGCCATGGTGGGTTAGCGGTTTCTGCTTCCCACCTGGTTAGTAGTTTTATTTTGTCATTTTGAGTGTTGTGATTTGGTACTGTCCATCCCCTGGTTAGCGTACCTCAAATAAATCAATATGGACATAAATTGAATAAATCAGCTTAATAAAATCCTCACATTGCTATCAATATCTTAACTATTGCATATATGAAAAACAAACCATACCTTAAAGTACAAGAATTGATAAATAATGGTTTAAATATCAATCATAGATATTCTAAGTAAAGAAAAGCAATGTCCAAATAAATTTAGTGAAATAATGCTGTCAGTCCAGGTTTACCATGGATGCTACATTGTTCTTATTTTGTAAGTACAAGTTTCAGACAATTGCCCTTCCAGCTATATGATAAGAATCATGTGGGGTCAAATTCAGCTGAGAAAGGGAAATGCTGGACATTTACTAGTCCGTGCTAAAAACGATTTTAATGATATTGAGGAAATCGCCAAGAGACCATGGACAATTCTCAGTGGAACCTCATTAATTGGGGTAACACCATTTTGAATACTGCATGGGCTATTAATATTAAATTAAGCAGTCAGATTAATCTGACATGACAGACCGTGGGGCGACCATTGGAGGGCACGTCACCAACCATAATCAGGTCCTTTCAAGCACCTACACGGGAACCACCCCTTTTATAGGCGTGGTGGAGGTCCCCAAGGTGAAAGTATTTTATCAAGTGGTGACTGGTTGAAATACATCAAGACATTACTTCATGGGTACATTATGCCCCAAAACCCCATCCCAACTATTGTTTCACCAAGATGTAACCCAAATTATCCTAGATCTGATAGGAGCATATACAATATTTCCTAATTCATAATGCATCTAAGTTATTCTAATCCTATCTTTGAATTCCCCTGACCCTCAAAAAAAATTTAAATACTGATTGGTCAGATATTGAAAAGAGTTTTTTTCCTTTTATTGTGCTCTTAATAATTTATAAAAACCCAGTTTTATTAGAGCTTTAAATTTAAATCTGCAACTATTCACAAACTTTTGTGGAAACCAGTAGGCATGAAGCACCAGCAAGCAAGAATCAACTGGTTTCCTACAACAAGCTTTATTATGCTGCAGAAATGACAAAAAAGCCTTCTAGAAAAAATAATTGGGATTTAGGACCAAGGAAAATTAGTACTAAGTTCATAACAAATGTTATTTTAACTAGGTTATAATTTTTCAACAGTTCCAATATGAATTTTATTAGTTGAGTATTATGCTGATTATATTAGTGTCAATGAATTTAAGCTTCTAAGGGGGAAGCTCTAACTTATAATTAGTCAATCAAAGCTATTTTGATAACTTATAAACTTTTCAAGAAGGAAGCTCTAAATTACTAGTTATGTCAATTGAAGGCCTGAGTATTGCTAATTTGATGCTCTGACTTCCAATAGCTAAAGTGTGATAATATTTGATAGATTGTAGTCTACCAGAATTGAGGGTGCAATTGTTACAACTTTGGAAATTGAGGTACTATAAGTTTCAACCACTAGCATGTAAAATCTGCGGCTGACTAGTAGTAATAAGGTTATTTACCACCTATTGACGCTGTGGTTGTCAAAAATTGGCATTTAATTGCTATTCCCAACCTATATTCTTAGGACATACCAACGAATAATGATGAAGTTTGATCAAATTAGGTTAGTGCAATTGTTGCCAGTGATTTATGATAGGTGCGCATTAAATTGCCATCAGTCACCTGTGTATATATGAAAAATAATAACAATACTAAAAGTTACCATGACTTGTTGATACTTTTCTTTCTGCTCAGTGTAACATTCTGAGCAAAATTATATAGATTAAAAAGTAAAACTCTATTGCCTGTCATTGTTTCGCTCCAATGTCATTGGATTCCCCACCAGCTGCCCCAGTGTGGGGCAGCGGCGAAACTCCCCCTGCTGTTTTCTGTCTGACAGGAAAATGCGCTTGGACAGGCTCACCCAGTCATACCAAACTCCTGGATGATTCGTTCTCCCAAGGATCTCAACGCCCACCTTGCTCAAAAACAAGCAGTGCCCCACTGCCCCTGGAGCTCCTCCAGAGCAACATGCATTTCATCCTTAGGATCAACTATGGGAAACTTTTCCCCTACCACGACAAAGCCATTATTGAAATTGGCTCAGGCGGTGATGCATCCCGCCGGTTTCATTGACTTCTTCCCCTATAATGGGGTATTTTGATCTCAGCTTCACATGCGAAGCTGATGCTACCACTGTGGCAACTGTGCCCCTGGTTTTCCAGGGTACTGCTCTCCCCACAATTTGGACCCTGCTCCCAGAGGATACCACTTTAGTGGTACAGTTCGCTGGTTTTCCCACCCACCTTCATCCTGAAGTGCTCCACCATGAGCTGATGGAAGGTTTGGAAGCTTATGGCTCTAAAATCCATCTTGCAATTTATGGTATGAAATGGGGCCACACGCCTTGCTGGGCCTCAGGCATATGTCATGATCAGCCCAAACTCATATAAAATTGCTATGTCAATTACCCCTCATGCCAATATCCTCTCTGCCCCTGACCATCTGTTCTGGGCCCGCATCAAGGGTGGACGGATGATCTGTCCATCATGTTTTTGGATGGACCACTCGAAATGCAAATGCCCACCCCTAGCTGCTTCTGATGGTGCTGATTTCTCGCCTGCCAGCCTCCAATCCGCTGACCACCTGCACCAGCTTTAGTATGGGGTACGATCCTATCTCCCCTCCCCAAAGCCTGTTGCTTCAGCTGTGCTAATAGCCATCAATCAACCTCCTCCTCGCCCCAATGCCACAAATGCTCAATCCAATCAAGCACAAGCTTGGACCCCAGTTTGATCCCATGCATCCTCCAACAAACCAACCAAACCTCAGGAATATGCTGACTCTCCAATTCAAGTCAACCAAAATCCTTGGGATCTATTGGCTGAAATTGATGAGCCCATGAATATAATTGAGCCCACAATATACAAATAGAGCGGTTTGTGTATATCAACCAATATGATGAACTATCCCCTCGCTTATATGCCTCCAGCAAAACGCCAAAACATCGTGAGGTGACCACCAGCTGGCTATTGAAGCAATGACTAAACCAGATTGTTGCCCTCTCCGCAAAGCTGCCACCAAATCAGTGGTAATTCTCGAAGGAGGGATCCCTCCTCCCAATATTCCCTCCAAAGCCAATAAGGTACAAAAAATATGTTGATCAAAGCCCACAAAGAAGCCAACGACGCCAACCAGCACGTGGCAGAGGTAGCGCGGAATCCCAAATCAAATATTACCCACACCAATATCGTCACATTTAAAAAACTACCTGACGCATGCATGAAAGCTAAACTAGCTTTGGCAAATTATGTCAGAACTCTTATATATAACAGCTGCATTCCTACAATCTCAATCATCAGAAATATATCTTCATATCCCACTGATGCCCTGACGCCCCTGCTCTCCACCGTAGCCCATGCCCTGCTTTGGGATGAAGTAAAGGCTGAGGATGAGCCCCCTGAAGAGAAAGAGAGAGAGAGAGAGAAAGAAAGAGAAAGAAAGGAGGAGAGAGAGAGAGAGAGAGAGAGAGAGAGAGAGAGAGAGAGAGAGAGAGAGAGTCCCCCTCCCCTTCCGCCATGATGGGATAAGCAGTTCTCACTGTCCTACCTGGTAAGTTGAATTCGCGGTATGTGTGTCATCCGCTCATTTTGGGCAGTTAGTTCATTTTTTTAGTGAGGATTTATTTTAGGTTTTGAGTTTTGGTAATGTCCATCCCCTGGTCAGCTTATCTCAGTTAAATAAAATACCTTGTACTTGGTTGTATGAGTTTTTGCTACTATCTGTTTATTATATGTGACAGTTGCCTAAAACTTTTTAAACAAGGTCACATTTTCATGAGCTAATACCATCTCAGATCGCGCTTCATGTCATCAAAAAAGAAGTTTATTACTTAAGTGTTAACTCTTTCAAACCTTTTCAGTCACCTCTTTTCAACACGTGGTGCTCACTACAGGAAGTTTTTTAGCCGGCGTAATCTGTGAGTAAGGTATTAAGTGTATGAGTGGCGAAATGTCAAGTGAAAGGGGAACCAGCAAAGTCAAGGCTGGTGAGTATAAACCCCCAAAAGAGTGGACTTGAAGTATGTTGGGATGAGACCACTGTAAAGTTCTATGAGTCAATACATTATCACAATAAGCAGAGAAAAGATGCTGAAAAAGATATAGTGATACTGAAACTGGTATTCAGCAATATGAATACTCTGCACCAGGTTTAAGTTAAGGGAGTTTGGGCTGGGTTATCAGGACTTATAGTTCAGGTTTTGAAGTCTGTATACATTAAGGAAGGAGAGGTCTTGACGGGGAGAGTCAATGTCATGGAAGGTATCATGACAAAGCAGGGTTTGGAAATGAATGACATAAAAGATCAAGTTATGCTGCTAGCATAATCATTAGGAAAAAATGCCAATAAACTCCACCAACTTACTAAAGTGGTAGATTAACTGCAGCGGAAGAATCAGAAGTTTAAGGCATAAAAGGTGAGCCGGAAGAAATGGGAGAAAACCATTACTGATGTTCTCTCTATGTTGAAAGGAGCCACTGGTCATTGTCAGGAGAAGATTAAAGGCGCATATGACCTGTTCAGAGAGGGTTCCTCATCCATGGATTATAACACTAATTAAGCCGGTCTTATATGCTGCGGATAGCGCCTAAAACCCTGAATGCTTATCCAGTATGAAGTATGGCATCATAAGCTAGAGTTTCTATCTTGTGGTGTCATACCAGCAACAATGCCCTTGTGAATATCAGATTTCTGCCCACTCCTAATTTGTAAGATTTTCAAAAGACACTGTCTCTGCGTTCTTTAGGCCTTTTAAAATGACCATGGTAGGTTGTAGAGTCTGCCAAAAGGCTGTTACCTTGATCAACTGGCTTGATAAAGCAAGTCAGAATCTCGTCCTACCCCAATTAGCCACCAATATATTGACTTATTTGGAGGCCAAAGATGCCATCATGGGGGAGACTGCCAGCTATGAACAAGTTGTCAAGTGGAAGCAAGAATATGAGTGTTCAGTTCTAAATTTATGAGTTTATTGATAACTTCGCTGACCAGCTATACTAAGAAGCTCATATACTCAATGGGCAGGAGCGTTGACTGATTTTGATATACAATCGCTATGAAATTGGCACTTAAGTGCCATAAGGATCTGCATTGGGCCATGTTTTGGGATATTAGCTAGGCTATACTTTTTCAGTATGCTCTATTCTAGTTTTATTAATTAATTATGAATTTTAATTATACTAATCAACGTCAATAACTTTATAGGTTTCTGAGGAGGAAGCTTTGACAATTCATTTAGTCAAACTGAGCTATTTCATTGACTTTAGGCTTTCCAAGAATGAAGTTTTTAATTGGCTATTATGCCAATTAAGGAATCAATTAGGTCTGATTAAAGTCTCAGATTTCCACAATTTATTAGGGACAATATATAATAGCTTTTAGTTTACAAGACTTGAGGGTGCAATCACCACAGATTTGGTAATCGAGTAGATTGAAGCTCTGACAGTTAGCATGTCAAATGTGAAGTTCAATGAATAGTAGTATCAGATTCTGGTGGTTGACTCAAAAATAAACCCTTTGAAAATCATAAGATCGGGCCAATTATCCTCCCAATGGTCGAGCTAATACCTTAATTCTCACCTCAAAGCCTATTACAACTATATGGCTTGGGCCAGATATACTCAACGTCAATTAGATCAAGTACTTTATTAAAAAACTCAGGCTGGTGAACTCGCGCATTATGGCCAATTATCACTGCACTTAAAGCTCAGCAATTGGTCCCAAATATCAGAAACAGTATAAAACACCTTGTATAAAAAATCGTTCATGACTGACCTAAAGTTAATGTTTAAAAGTCCATGGACAATCAGATGAACAATATCATTTTCAATTTCCAACCCTTGTACGAAATTCATACGTCAATCCATGTAATTGGCATGATAGCACTTGTACAAGGACCACCCAAAAGGGAGTACCTAGTACTATTGAGAGATAGGCCTGCTGACGTCCCAATTAGGGGTATGCCATATACTTTAATCGATGCAAGAATTTCACAGAAGGTGTATTCCGTCATCAGTATGACAAAACTCAAATCTAGAAAATCCTAGGATAATTTTGCATGTTTTTATCGCAATTTTTGTCCCTGAAATCCTCCCAATCTTGATAATATTTTGCCACCAATAAACCTAAGAAAAGGTCTCAGTCATATCAGTTCAAGGGCCAAAATGAGGTGGCAAATTATCTGTTGAAATTTTGTGCTCAAATGTGGCCAGGAGATGCCCTAGATGTATAAATACCAGTGCCTGGCCTAATGTCTGATTTATCAAATAAATAGTTTATAAAAAATATATCGATTTTATCTCATTCTTGGTCTTTATTTGAATCCTAACCTTAGAGAAGTGTCGTCAAGATTGAAACGCCAAATCCACATCTTGTGTTAAAACCTGCCTCAGAAGAAGTTTCCTATTACATTGGGAAAATTAAGCCCAAATTTGACCAGAAGAATTGGGACTATTCAAATATGCCTAGTGATTTTCTGAATGGTGAGAATATCATAAGCCACTGGCAATATAGAGGATCAATCTATGGAACTTCACCCCAATTAGGTATGCAGGATGTTTATCAAGAGAGTTGTCTTCAGAATTTCACAACTGGTGCTCACTCAAAACTGGTGACACTCACCAAAATGGATTTAAATAATTAATTACTGGCAGATTTGGCCAGACGAAAAAGTGACATTGGATGGAAACTAATGACATGGAAATCTCAGACCATTTTACCAGCCGCCAAGGCTCTGAAGCTGGTATCTCCTACTCCCAGAATCTTATCACACTTGGGGAGCTCATGCAGCAAAAACAGTCATACCAAATAGGGATGAGGATGGTGACTTGAACAACAAGCAACCTAAAAAAATTGGACGGTTGTGTCAAGATTGCAGGCCAATAATACTGAAATTACTCAGGAGATTTGGGTTATCAGAATGCAATTATCAACTGCAAATTCCTAAATAGATAGTATGGCCAAAGACAGTGAAAGCATAATGTCCAATCAAGCTTTATTTGAAGAAAAGCATGATAACCTCAAAAAACAAAGCTGCCAATGCTTACCCAGCTTTGATAAAAAGAGAGCTAGGAAAAAGCTCTGCTCATTTGGCTAAAAAACAGTTTTGAAAAACAACTAAGGGCTGAATTCAAGCATCAGAATCCAGTAGTTCAGAGCAATATTATGAAACTGAATCATTGAGAAATTGACACCAATGCAGAAACTGATATTTCAAATATCCGTTCTATGCCTAGAATTCTGGCATCAATCCTGACTCCAGATACTCCCCAACGGAGAAGAGGGCCAATTATGAGCAATGATACACCAATACGTTCAAGAAGAAGTACAACCCCTATGCCTGAAACAGGGCGCAGATGACTTCAAATCACTGAATCTACCAAAGTTTGATAAGGATGGGAACGTTCACTCTTCCCTCAAGCTATTAAAAAAATGCAATGAAGGGAGCATCATACCATGCAAAAGGATCAGCACTGATTAACTCACTAGATGCCCATAGCTGTGACCTAGTTGTTCCCTGTTTGGGTGACGATTGGTCCTATATGAATGCAAAAATTGCAGTAAAAAACAGTTTGGAGGGCCTGAGAAATTAGAAGCTCAAAAAGAGAGCTTCTTAATATTGAATTCAAACAGAATGAGACTAATAGGGACTTTGAAGACAGATTTTCCATGAGGCACAAGTTATATGTGGGTGCAATGCAATAGATAAGTTTGACGCTAAGATTGCAATGGAACATGCATTATGACCTTCCATGAACTGCACAATGTCATGATACCTGCATTCAATAAAAGCTTAAAATTTAAGAACTTACCAATTACGTGAAAAGCTGTTCCCATAATCTCAATACCCCTAATCAAGCCAAGGATCAGCAAAAATCCCAATTCTTGGGCCCAAAAAGCAACACTATGTCCAACGAAGGGAAAAGTTTTCAAACTACGAACTAAAAATTTGAGCAAAAGCAGCAAAAAGGGCTGATTACATGTCACAACTGTGGTCAAAAGGGGCACTTTGCTAGCGAATGCTACAGATGGTCCAACAAAAATCCTGGGCTTAACGTTGCTCTAAAAATTAACAGTGACAGTGAGGCGGGAAAAGAGCAGGTAAAGTAGAGGCAGAATGCTCTAACTCCACCAATGTTCAAACCATTCCACCTGACCCTGGTGAGCTATTTAGGGCCAAAGATGTTGCTGATAATAACCTCCATCATATCATGGCTAATGATTTCATGATGGTCACTACTTGAGCCACAGCAAAAGCAAATAAAACCCTTGAAAATCACCAAAAAAGGCCAAGCAGAGGTATCAAAACCTTACGCAAAGCAGATTATTGATCAGGGTTTGGACCTAAAACCCAGATGTTCAACCGACCTACCTAAACTTAACAACGTTCAAGTAGCTATCCCCATGAAGACCTTAGCAGGTAACTTCCCAGATATTTTCTTAATCCTGAAATCACACCTGAAATAGAGCAGTAGTCACAGCATTAATACAATAAATACCTCTGAAAACTACTCTGAATGCACTTATGTGGATATAGCAGTGAACAAGGTGCAAGTTTGGGCCATCATCAATGATGGTGCTCCTATCAATATATTTAGTACAACTTTGATTATAAAAACTGAAAATTGAGCCTGATGACGCCCACTGTCAGGAATATGGAACAGCTGGAGCGCATACAACTATTGCTGGGCGCATACAGTACACTAACTCTTAGATTTGAGTCTATTGTAGTAACAGCACCTGCTATAGTATTGCTGAATATGAACTATGCTATCATAATCAGGACTGATTTCCTAAGAAGATATGGAGTTGTTAACACTATAAGGACGATACTGTTACCATTCTTGGCCAGGCTATTCCACTTTTATAACTGGGATAGGGCAGTTGAGAAAAAGAAACCCATCCTATTCATAAATCTGTCCTACAAAGATGGAGTAGTACTGATTGAGTATGTCAAAGCGTGGTCAAAGATAAAAGCACTACTCACTCAGATCGATAAGTCAAATGGCAAACCACTTCAACCAAATCAGAGCATTACTATACCATCCAGAGATCAAGTAATCGTCCCAAAGGGACTAACAATTGATATTCTGGAAGGACTTTATGGTGAAGTATATCAACCATGTCCTAAATCTCAATTTTAACCAACATTACCCTGGTACTATCATTCCAGGCCATGGAGAAATACATATCTTATGTGCAAACCTTCATAATCAGCCCATCTTCATCAAGTGACATCAAACAATCGCATTTATACATCTGATCCCCACCTCAGAAATTCACTCATTCCATGAGTTCAGAACTTTTGAAAAATCAGGGCTTTCCAATAAGGACCTACTCAGGGTAAATAATGCCATACCTATGGTTAATTTAAGCAACCTGACCAACTCTGAGAAAGGCCAAGCTCAGGAGTTATTCTCTAATTATTGGAAAATATTCACACAAGATATTTTGCCTTGGGATGTGCTAAATGGTGTCACCCAAAAAATTGATACTGGAGATCATAAACCTATTTGATTTCGCCCAATTAAATGATCGAAATCATCATAATAAGCAGTATCCAAGGAGATTAAGAAACTCCTCAATCGTGGCATGTTAGTCCCTTTAAAAAGTCGAAGGCCAGCACCAATTTTAACAGTGAAGAAAAAGGATGGAAGCAACAAAGTAGCCATTGATTATTTGAAGTTAAACAAAATCACAAAGAAGGACTTGTACCCTCTGCTATGAATTGATAGTGCCTTGGATAGGCTAGGGGGCATGAAGTTCTTCTTGGCAATGGACCTTATCAGCAGATATTGGCAAATAGATCTTCCTGTAGAGGAGCGCGGGAAATGTGCAATTGTAACCCAAGAGGGCCTATTCCAGCAAATGAGAATGCCTCAAGGGCTCTACAAAGCCCTGACTACATTCCAGTGGGAATGGACACAATTCTGGGAAATTTGAAGTTATTATGTGTACTAGTGTACCTTGATGATATCAACGTTTTCAGATGCACTTTTGACAACCATCTGGAACACTTAGAGGAGGTTTTCAGAATGCTAGCAGCTGCAAACTAAAATTTATGCCCAGAAAATGCCAGTTCTTCAAAAACCAACTGGAATACATCGGATTTGTGATTAATAAAGTGGGTCTTCAGCCCCAACTCTCTAAGTTGGATGTCATATCCAAAATGAAATGGCTCAAATCCAAGCACGATATTCAAGTATTCCTAGGCATGATCAGGTACTATCACTGATATATTGCCAATTTCGCACAACTTGGGGTGCCACTTTTCTACCTACTTAGAAATAAGGTCC
This sequence comes from Massospora cicadina, assembly GCA_022478985.1. Lineage (NCBI taxonomy): Eukaryota > Fungi > Entomophthoromycota > Entomophthoromycetes > Entomophthorales > Entomophthoraceae > Massospora > Massospora cicadina. Next base: position 52,609 of record JAKSZP010009630.1, on the reverse strand, counting down.
CATTCAACTGGACTCCAGCTTGCCTGGATGCATTTGACCAACTTCAATTGGACCTATTGTGCACGCCTGTTCTTTGGAACCCGGACTTTGATCACAAATTTATCATCCAAAATGACGCATCCCAAACAGCAGTGGGGGGATGTGTTATCCCAAGTTGGAGAAGCTGTTTAAAAACATCCAGTTGCCTTCACTAGTTGGACCTTAAAAGTCCATGAAAGGAACTAAACGGTGATGGAATGAGAATGCTTAATTGTCATATATGCTTGCAAGCTATTTTAGGTCTACCTTCATGGCACTCATTTTAAAGTTGTTACCAACCATGCTTCCTTAAGATGGTTGAACAACTTAAAAGAACCTGAGGGCCGATTATCCCACTGGGCGGTGAAGCTTCAAGCTTATATCAACACCATTGAGCATCAAGATGGGGCAAAACACCAAAACGCCGATTGCCATTCCCAACTACCCACAATTGCAACGCTTAGTCAGGCTGCCAATGAGCTCTTTATGAAAAAAATCAGCAGAGAGTACCAAGATGAGCCCAAATCCATTCAAAAAATATCATCAGATCTACAAAAGATACAGTCATTAAAAACGGGATGCTTTACAAGATCATTGAGTGCAAGAAGTATATTTTCTCAAGATGTTCGGCCTGAACAGACCTAATAATGGCGGTGCATAAGGCCATAGGGCATGGTGGATTCAAGAAAACAAAAGAGCATCTGAAGCAATCTACTATTGAGAGTCAATGCATTCTGACATCCAAGAAATGCTAGAATGCTGTGCAGCGTGCCAAGGCGAAAAACCATTCCAAAAAAGCACATCTTACCAGCTTATTCAGCCCAAGTTTTCCCAGCACACTGTATATATTGACATTATTGGCCCACTTCCAACAAGCAATATGAAGGTGTAGTACATAATTGTAGCCATTGACCACTTGACCAAATGGGTCAAGGCCAAGGCCATTTGGGAAGCAGAAGCGACAAATACCACCAAATTTTTCCTTGAAACCATCATCCACAAACATATATGTCCCCAGGTTATTATGACCGATAATGGAACCAATTTTACTGCCAATGTCCTTGCTAAGCTCAACCAATTAATGGGATTACGAGGTGTGCTCTCTGCTCCCTATCATCCCAAAACTAATGGGACTGTTGAGCGCATATATACGTTGGTAACTTTATCAGGAAATTAACTTTGGCCAAACCATCAAAATGGAGTACTTACTTAAGTTCAGCAGTAATTGCCTACAATAACTCTTATCACTCGTCAACCAGGATGTTATCATTTCAAGTGTTATATGGAAGACATTTGGCCCTACCAATGCTACTATATTTGGCCCTAGAGGATTCTGGAGAAAACACTTATCCTCAATATTGTTGAGAAGTTTGCAGATGCTTTAATTAAACTACAAGATCAAGCCTTTGACAACAGTTAAGCCGTGAAAAAGGCCTGACATCAAAAGGACTTAGAGAATTTCTACACACTGGCCAATTTGAAGTTAACAACGAAGTTCTATTTTGCAACAACCATGGATTAGCTAATTGTAAAAGTTAGATTGCATCTGGGTAGGGCCATTCAAAATTATTTAAAAAACTTCTAAGTTCATATAAACAATCAAGGATATTAGGACTGGCCATATATATATCCAAGTCCATGCAAACTTCCTAAGAAGGTTCAATAAGCGGGCCAATTAAGAAAAGAAAAAGTTGAAAAAAAAAAGAAAAACAAATAAAAACAAAAACAAAAATAAATTATATATATATATAATAATGGTTCTATTCTAATAAATTCTTTAGTTCACACTTGAGGTTGGGTAGAGGATCCAACTTCAGACTTGACAGGCATTAAGGCTAAAATTAACAATAAGAGGAACATATTTTAAACTCATTGGGCGTTCAGGCCGAAGTTACCAAATAAAAGACCCAAATTCTTACTCATCAGGCGTTTGGGCCAATGATAACTGTTCAATGAAGGCTAATTGGGAATCTTAGGGCTTATGTTTGAGTCAAGTGGGGAGAAATGTCAGATTCTGGTGGTTGACTTGAAAATAAACCTTCAACAACCATCAGATTGGGACAATTTTTTCAATGCTCAAGCTAATACCTTAACTCTCACCTCAAAGCCTTTTGCAATTACATGGTGTGGGCCAATTATATCGACTTAAATTAATCAAGTAATTTATCAATAAGCTCAAGCCAAATATGCTTGCACATTATGGTCATTTATCTATGCATCAAATTTCGTCTATTGGTCTCAATTATAGAAGACACAATTAAACAACTAGTATACAAAGATGTTCAGAACTGACCTGAAGTTAACATTTAAAAGTCCCATGGACCATCAGAAAAACAAAAAATGTAATCAATTTCCCACCCTAGGGCAAATTCATATGTTGATCTACATAATTGAAATGATAGCACTTGCACATGGACCACCCAAGGTGGAGTATCTAGAACTATGAGAGAGAGGCCTACTGACGTCCTGATCAGGGATACATCATCTACTTTAATTGATGCAATAATTTCACAAAAGGTGCATTTTGTCAGCAGTATGACGAAACTCAAAAAGAAGATCCCAGGAAAATTTTGCATGTTTTTATTGCAATTTTTGTTCCTGAAAACTCCCAATTTTAAAAGTATTTTGCCACCAATAAACCTAAGAATAGGTCTCAGTCATATCAGTTCAAGAGCACAAACTGAGGTGGAAAGTATCTGTTATAATTGCGTGCTTTACTGTGGCCAGGAGATGTCCTAGAAATATAAATACCAGCGCCTGGCCTAATGACTGATTATCTGATAAAGACCATCCAATAAAAATATATTTATTATATCTCTTTACTAGTCTTATCCTAATCCTAACTCTGGAGAAGTGTCAACAAGATGGAAGTGCTAAATCCACAGCTTGTATATCTACCTGCTCTGGAAAAATTTCCTGAGTATGAGAGAAAATTACGCCCAAAATTGTCCAGAAGAGTCAGGGCAATTGTAATAAGCTAGTGCATTTCCAAATGATGAGAATACTGTAAGCCACTAGCAATATTGAGGATCTTTCTATGGAACTTTGTCCCAATTAAGTGTGCAGGATAATAAATATCCAGCGAGTTATTCTCAAATTTTACATCTAGTACCCATTGTGTGTAAGTGAATTAGCAGATCACAAGTTCTTAACTCTCTTATAAACCACAAGAATTAACGTGAAACACTTCTCTTAAGGATAAAATAGTTTATAGAAAAAACAACCTTGAGACTAGATACTTAAGAGTATGGTGTAGCAACTTATCAATAAAATTGTAATTCTTGAGGTGCTGAGTGATTTTCTGGCGTTTTTGCATCTAGTGACCCCAAAGATTAAATTGATTAAAAGGACCTAAATAATGATTTTGTCTTCATAAGCCCTAAGAGACTTATAGATCTAATGGATAACCAAACATACAATAGAAGTTCCGTTTCCATGTCAAGATACATCTTTGTTTACAGCATCAGATAAATCTATTCTCATTGTGCAGCTGTATCTTTATCTTATACTAGATATGCGTTCCCCTCTATAAGGTTTCCTGATAGTTCTTTCAAGGAATAGTGAATACCATGTGCCAACTATCTTATTAAGCAAAAAATAACCATTAAAATTCATATAAAGATGGAGCCATTTATTGATATTACTTTTTTCAAGAAACTTACATTAAAATGTCTCAAACTATTAGCTATTCATATAAAGGAATAAAATTTTACTTAATTGAGTTTTATAAAAAAGTATACATAAGCAATAGTTGTACAGAAAAATGCAATATTGATGACTTATAATATATATATATGTTATGGCACCATCTAGTACTAAAAATATATATATATATTATGGCTAGCTTAAGTCCTTATACTCCGTACTATTTTTATGATATAAGAGGTTGGAAACTTACACCGCTAGTGCACGTCATCTAAACAGCTATTATAGAATCTTGTTTAAGCCTTCCACATTAATTATTTTATACTAAAAGGTAGCATTTTCTCTTATTATACGCTTATAAGAGTACAATAGTGGTTGAACTAAATGGAATAAGTTACAATTTTGCTCTTATACCTCAGTTATTTGCTACAAGAGGTTATAATATTAAAATTGATGGCTAGTCATAGACATCTGGAAGTCAAAACCGCGCTGTATAGAGATGATATAAACAACTAAGCCCTGACCACTCAGAAAAAGTTTTTTTACCCATTATATAAGATGGTACAAAAACACTTTGTCAAAAGCATTACAATATTACTAAGAAGCTAGAATTAAGTAATATATAATTTTAATCAGTCTGAAAATGATACTTTGGCAGGGCTTTCTGCTTTGTCCACCAACTTCAGCTTTAAATTTTATATATTTTTATTTTTATTTAACCGAGGCAAGCCGACCAGGGGACAGGCATTACCGAAAGAAAGAAATGACATGAAACCTGAACAGGGTCAACTCCATCGAAGAAAGTTTTTTTCACCTCCGGATCGGGACTCGGATTTTTCTGGTTACGTCATGGGTAAGGTTTTCATGTTATTAGACCTACTAACCACCAATAGCTTCCTTCGGCTGGCACCCCGATCGATGTGCGAAGGGCGGGAATCGAACCCGCAACCTTCAGGTTGGTAGCCGTACGCCCTTACCGACTCGCCCTCCACCCAATTTTAAATTTTATATATTCCTAAAAAGAATTTGCAAACTCATAGAATAGTATGCCCAAAAAGTCATTATTGCCACTCTGATAGGAAGCAACATCTTAAATATTTGTTCAACCTTCTATTATTTCTTTTATTCTATTAAGATAGAAATATATAACCAAGCGCAAAAAATATTGAAGCCAATGGAAATATACATACTTGTGATGTTGGACTTTGAAAGAAAAAGAATAAGGTGATAGAAAACTAAACATGGAAAATGAGATTCTCTATTTTAAATTCCTAAAGTTCTAAGTAATGTTCCTTCACATCTAGATAACTTTTATAAGATGCATTAAAAGTGTTTGGCATTCACAAAATTTAATGTAAAAATGTTTTTTATCCACATATTCCTATTTTTACTCTACTCCTAAAACAAATTTGCTGCATATTTGGTGCCTATTTTATTTTATAGCAGTTTTAAACAAGCTGGAGTTACTGTTTTAATAATCAGAAATTCAAGGCTATAGCAGATTAATAGTTTCTAAAGTTTCATATTTCTATGTATAACCAGTAAGACTAATGATTATTATTAATAAATGAATGTTATAAATGGTTCTGATTGTAAAGAATGCACAATTAGGAATTCTTCTCTTACCATTAATTTATATTTAGAGCTCTTGCATGGATTATGTATGCTTAGGAACTTGAAATATAACATAATATTATCTATTCCCTGAATATTAAGCCTAAATAATAAATAGATCTATATATATGAGTAATCTTGCAATCTAATTCAATCTATCATATGCTTTTGATGCTTATAACAGTTGTAAGAAAAGGAAAAACTTAATTCTTGGATGTATAAAAACTATTTTTCATCAATTCATTAACCATATACTTGCCTTTAAGTCAATCTAGACACCATTTCATTTATAACAAAGAGTTAAATGCCTCCTTAAGCACCATGCTCTAGAGCCTATACAGTTGCAAAATTCTTTTATTCCATGTTAGGTTTTCCTCCTTCTGACCACCTATATAATTATAACAGCATCCCTAATCTATCTATAATGCTCCTTTTCTCGCTGGCCTTATTATTAATTCCTAGAGAGCCAATATATGACAAATTAAGCTTATTCTTTTATTCTCTATAAAAATCTCTTTCCGCTCAGTGTAACTTTCTGAGCAAAATTATATAGAATAAAAAGTAGACTCTATCACCTGCCATAGTTTTGCTCTGATATCATTGGATTCCCCACCAGCTGCCTCAGTGTGATCAGCGGCGAAACTCCCCCACCATTTTCCATCTGACAGGAAAACGCGCTTGGACTGGCTCTCCCAGTCATACCAAACCCCTGGGACAATTTGTTCCTCCCAAGGATCTCAACGCCCACCTCACTCAAGCCCAAGCAGTGCCCCACTGCACCCTAGTACTCCCCTGTAGCAACATGTGTTTCAGCCTTTGGGTCAAATGTAGGAACCTTTTACCTACAACAACCAAGCCATTATTAAAATGGCTCAGGTGGTGATGCGTCCCGCCTGCTTTATTGACTTCTGCCCCTATAAAGGGTATTTCAATCTTGGCTTCACCTGTGAAGCTAATGTCACCACTGCAGCAACAGTGCCCCTGGTCTTCCAAGATACACCTCGCCTAACAACTCAGACCTGGCTCCCAGCGGACGCCACCTTGGTGGTTCAGTTTGCTGGTTTGCCTACCCACCTTCCCCCTGAGATGCTCCACCAGGAGCTGATGTAAGGTTTGGCAGCCTATGGCTCCAACCCTATCTTGCAATATGTGGTCCTAAATGGGGCCACACGCCTCACTGGGCCTCAGGCATATGCCATGGTCAGCCCTGAAATGAACAAAATTGCCCCAGTGATTTTACCCTTGCACCACTATCCCCTCTGCCCCCGACCATCTGTTGTGGGCCTGCGTTGAGGGAGGATGGATGATATGTCCATCCTATTTTGAGTTAGACCACTTAAAACGCAAGTGTCCATATCTAGCTGCTTCTGATGGCGCTGATAGTTCATCTGATGGCCACCAATCTGCTGCCCACCCCATGCCAATTACAGAATGAGGTATGATCCTATCTCCCTTTCTCAAAACCTGTTGCTGCAGCTGCACCTGCAGCCACCAATCATTCTCCACGTTGCCCCAATGCCACACATGTTTATTTCAAACAAGCGCAGGATTGAGCCCCAGTTTGACCCCATGCAACCTCCAATGAATCAACCAATCCTCAACCATATGCCAATTACCCAATTCAAATCAACCAGAACCCATGGGAGTTTTTGGATGAAATAGATGAATCAGGTAATATCATTGAAGAATCATCGCTGTAAGTCAACCAGTTTTGTAATTCAAAATGGGATGCAGAATTCCCCTCTCATTTATATGCCCCACAGCCAAATACCAAAACATTCTACAGCGACTACCAGCTTGCAGTAGAAGCAGCCGCCACACCAGGTTGCCATCCCCTCCGCAAAGCCGCCACCAAATCAGTGGCGGCACTTTCAGGAGAAATTACCTCTTGTTATCCCTGAAAATCTTACTCCAAAAAGTAAGAATAGTATGAAACAACTACACAAAAATGTTACCAACGCTATTCAGAACGTGGTAACTGTAGCACAGAATATGAAAGCTAAGATTACCTGAACCAATAATGCCACGTTAACTAAACCATCAGACGCCTGCATTAAAGCTGAAAAAGCTTTTGCCAAATATATTACTGCCATTTTTATGGTTGGCAACTACTTGGAAGTACCAATCATCAAAGATATTGAACCACATACCACCAATGACCTGACGCCCTTGCTATCTGCCTTGACACGCACCCTAATCTGGGAAGAAATAGCTGCAACTGAAGATGAGACCCCTGATCGCCCTCCCCTTCTGCCATGGAGGGATAAGCGATCTCCACTGCCCACCTAGTTGGTTGTTTTGTTAGGTGTGGTTCACTCAATACGTCCATTTTGGGTGTTTTGTTTAAATTGATTATTTACATTAAGTTTCAGTTCCTAGTTCAGTAATTTCCATCCCCTTGTCAGCTTACCTCGGTTAAGTAAAAATTAAATTTCTATAATTTTAGGGGCCTATTTAGTTTCAGGTACTATTGAAGTGACTTACCATGATGGTATAGAACAAGGAAGGGAACAGAAAAGTTTTCCAATTGTAAAGTTATTGTTAATGTTAAAAAAGATTAAACAAAAATAGATTTAAAAAGTCTTTATTAAGGTAATTTTATCATCTTAGATAGAGCAAATAAACTGCTCACTAGAAATAGAAATAGTAGTTATGAAAGATTTGGTTAGATTAAGATATTATCTAAATTAAATTACACTAAAGAGATTCATTACAGGTATTGATATTAAGAATGAGGACTAGAAACACATTCAGTTGCTCTGATTCCACGAGGGATAGTGACAGCCTTAACTAGGCATAGGGCATTCAAACTGCGTTATGTGTGCTTTTCATGTGACTCCAAATCTCAAGAAGAGGTTAAAAACTTTAGAAATTTATATTATAGCTTATTCTGATAGAATAAAAAAGTTTTCATCATATAATTTTTGCAAGAGATTATACCAAAGATTTACCATGATTTCTATTTATTGAAATTCCTTAAAGTAAATTCCCAAAAAACCATCTTTCATAGCAGATGGAGGTAATTATTACTTAAGAAGCCAGTTTAAGCAAGGCTAATATGCACTACTTTAACATGGGGTTTGCAGAGTAATCAAGACCCCTGAATTATAGCAAAAAATTCATTCCACATTGATCCCAACTAAAAATTCTATCCTAAATAGGGTGTATAATTGAGAACAAAAATCATTTTGAGCCTTAAATCAAAAAAGCTCAGTTTTCTTATATGTAAAAGAACCTATTTGGTCTACAGTATTCTCAATATAGTTTAAAGTATCAGCTTGTTAAAATGCTTTTTCTACTTTCTTGAGAAATTATCAGAGTATTAATTCAGATTGCCTGTTAATTCATTGGATGTTAGAGCATCAATCTTAGGTGCTAAACATACATTGATTGTAGAAATACATATTAGATAAGCTGTACAAATTTAAACTGCAAGCAATCTTTGCCCATAGAGATAAATTTCCTAGTATACTATGATGTGGCCATTTTTTGGTATTAGTACGAAAGTACCATATACTTATTCTAACAATATTGATAGAAGAGTTTATGAAACTTCATACATTTGATAAGCACTTAACATTGTCATCAATAAATTGCACATGAAAGTTTTTTTATCCACTGGCACACAGCAGGATTTGTGGGTATTTTTGATGGGTGAAAATTTGAATGTATAAAAAATATATAGAGTAGGGGCTTTTGCGGTTTGGGTAAAAATAGAACAAAGTCTTGATCCATGTGGTTAAATGACGGATGAAAGCATGGAAGTACCAGCTTCATTTAAAAAATGATATAGTGATCTGATGATATCTAACCTTATTGTGTGATGGATAACAAGGGGCTTTAGGTTAATACTCATATCATGAGGACTAGTTGATTTTTTCAACATATGCAAGCCTTGATTAATTCTACTACCATACTAGAAATTTTATTCACTTAAATGTGAGCTTTACGCTAGGTAACTATTTTGTGCTCCTCTGTGATCTACAGTATTATGTAATTATGATACAACTGGTACCTTTTTGGGGTGAAATGGAATGCAGCCATTTAACTTCAATCTTCATAAAGAAATTAAATCTTTGATTGTATATTTCTAAAGTGTCATTAAGATATCTTTCTCTGGATCATCTTTTCCATCCTAACCTTGCAGTCTAAACTTAAATTCATGTAGGAATTCTGTTTCACAGTTGTCTGGTTAAAAACATATAAATGAGACAGAAAAACAGCTTAAGGATGCCAAGTACCAGCCTTATTCACTATCTTAATAAGATAAAGTTCCAAATAAAAAGTCAACGTGAAAGTCATCATGCAGAATCTTTCATGTTCATAACACATTTCAACAAAGCGTGATCTGTTATCACTGTAATGATATTCCGCAAAGAAAAGGTTAATAATGATTTACAAAAGTCAATACTTCAAGGCATTCTTAAATGGTGACAAAATGATCTCAGTCCAACTTTTAACCTTTTTTCTATTTTAAGAAAATTTAAATAAATCAATCCTTATCCAGTTTAATATTTTAGTGTTCCTGATGTAATATGAAGCATTATTAAATTGATTAATGCATAAAATAGTCTTTGTAATTAAAATTGGGCAATTTTTAAATATAAGATCTAGAGAACCTTTTCTTTCTGCTTGACATTAACTTTGAGCATTTTTAGAAAAACAAGTCGATTTTCCACCACCGCCTCACCACTCCAATCTACAAATTTATGTCCTTGGATCCCACCATTATGGGGCCTGCTACCTGCTAGCATTTACCGTTCAGCAGGCAAACACATGCAGACTGGCTTGTCCATTCTGCCAAATACATCAGGATGCTATGTCCCTCCAAGAGACTCAGAACTCCATCTCACACAAGCCCAACCCTCCCCCTAGCCCTACCCAGATCCAATATTCACTTTTGCCTCCACATTGAGTATGAACATCTCTTCCCCTACGCTGACAAAGTGATAATTGATCTGGCAACAACCTCCTTTGCGTCAGCAGGGTTTATTAACTTCCTCCCTTACAAGGGCTATTTCAATATTGGATTCCCCACTGAAGAGGACGCAGACGTTGCACCAGTTATGCCCTTAATATACAAAAAAAACCCCATTACCACCACCCAAACATGCCTCCCAGATTACACCACACTTGTGTTAACTTTGAAAACCTCCCCTAACGCCTTCCTCCTTAAACACTTTATGAGGAGTTGATGTCAGGGTTGTTCACTTATGGAAAAAGCCCTATCCTCCAATTTATTGTCCCAAGTGGTGCTGAACGCCTCACAGAACCTCAGGCAATGGCCACCATTACCCCCCACAAGATGAACATGGCCCAGCATATCCGACTGCATGCCTATATCCTATCCACACCCAACCATTTCTTTTGGGCCTTCACTGACAACGGTTGCACAATTTTCCCCCTTTGCTATGAGTTGGACTACACCAAAAAGGCATGTCAATATATTTCACACCCTGCGGACATGGCCAACTCCACCCATGAGGCCACACCAACAGAGTTCAAGTGAAAATTTTGGCTGCCCCCACCCCCACAGTCCATATACTCAAATAAGAAGCAAAATCTAACACCTCAAACAAAAGCTGGCAAATGCACACCCATGCCAACCAATCAGGTGCAAGAGTGTACCCATGTTTAATCCAGAAATTATCCCGCCCCAAAACCTACACAACCAAAATCACCTACAACCCTATCTTCCTGATTCAACCAAAATCCATGGAACTTATTAGATGTAGTGACTAAATCTAATGAAATTATCCCACCCTTGAGTTATCCAATTGATTTAACACCTTATCTGAATTCAGACTTTGGTGGCTCAGCCCTGACCAACCAATATGTCCACAGACCCAAAGCCTCCTTTTTCTAAAGTGATCACCAGCTTGCTGAGGCTGCGGTGGCCTATCCCAATAATCCCCATTTTTGCAAAATGTATGCAAAATCTATCATGGAATTTAATAAGGACTGCATCCCCTTGTTCCCCTCCAATTTTCCTCCTACCACAAAATAGGAAATCCAACAACTATATGAAACTGCCACCGCCGCTGTCAAGTATGTCACTGAACTGGCAGATTATTCCCCATCCACATGCACCACAAGAGCCAATACTGCAAAATTGAAACAAATTATCTACACCTGCATCCAGGATGAACACCACATTGCCAAACTCATAGAAGTTTTTCCCGGCCTAAATTGTCAATCTCAACAACTATCTACTTCACCTCGACCTTATCCTGTGGATGCCCAACCACCCTGCTCTCAGAATTGATCCGCCTCTACAATGCTGAGCCTGATGATGACCCGTCTGATCCTCCCTCCCCCTCTGACATGATGGGATAAGCAGCTCGCCTCTGTGCACCCTGGTAGGTTATTTTCTCATTTTTTGTATGTCTCGCTGCCTTTAAAAGGCGTTCAATTTAAGTTTTATTTTTTTGTCAGTGTAGTTTTGGAGTTTTAGTTTTGGTATTGTCCACTCTGGGTTGGCTTGCCTCAGTTAAATAAACAAATTAGGCGCTTCTTTATGAGAACTATTGTGCAATTATGTGTTGCACAAGTTGAATTCAGATAAATGGAAGTGTTAATTCACTCATTTGGTAATAAGAGACAATGACAATCCACTTTAAGAGATAACTTTATATTTTTAATATATGGTTTTTGACATGTTGGCCTCTTGCTATCAAAATCTGTCAATATACTCAAAATAGACTAAATTAAATTAAGCAATAAATTCATATGGTAGCAAAACAACTTGTAATGTTTCAATAAGGCTTAAATGTCAAGGTTTCTTTACTGGTTTATTAAAATTTGATCTTTTTTAAAACAAGGACCCTAATTCTTTATTTTATTAAACAGTATTGGACTTATTGTCTTTGAAAATTTGTCTTTGTTTTCAATATTCTTAATTCAAGTAAATTTATTAGATACTTGTTAAATACAAAATTTATAAAACTATTAAATTATGTTAGCTTGGTTAATTAGAGAGTTGACTTGATGGTGAATTTGACTAGTCTAATATGTCTATACTCCCTTCTATAAAAGTAGCAATTTTACTATAACAATATTGCTCACTTAATTCTACTAAAATATTTTAAATAATTTGTTCTTTATGAAACTCAGTCAAAACATAAGAATAAGTCACCTCATGCCACTAAGGATGGTGACATTAGTGCTAATTTTGTACATTATATTTAAAGTCCAATGACGTTGTTGATAGTACCAAAGATAGTAAAAGCATTTTCATTATTTCACCTCCTTAACTATGTTTGAGGGTTTCAATGAATAGTTGTTATTGTAGAGATAGCTCATTGTACCTATAGTCAATATCTGTTACCAATTACAATCCATATATTGGGTAGTGACTCTAGTCTGATAGAGTCATAGAAACATGACGTAAGCATTTTTTGATTTCAGTATGACCACATAATCCATTTCAATCAATTATAATATCATCTTCTTAATCCGCTGGGGTGAATTTCCATAGCAGATGTGGTAGTTATCATATGGAAAGAAACTATTATTGGTTTTTATTACTTATGGGATATTGATTAATTCAACAGGATTTGATCCCACTAATTTACTGATGTTCCATGAGGGAAGAATTCACAGCAATGTTTTATAAGTGATTTGATTATGGTTTAATAAGTGATGATTAAATTATCTTATATGAAATGATCTGAGTTTGTCACCAACAGAGCGAGAGTTTATTTTAGTTGCTGGGCGTTGAGAACGCTTTTTGGCAGCAACTTGCAAGTAAACTTTTAGAAAACGCGACCTGTTGTTACTGAGTAAAAAGGTCTTATTACCTAAGCATGCTGCTGCTTGATGAGGATAATTTGCTAGGGTTGAGTTAAGATGTTGGGACACGTTCTTCAGATACTCAACCCAATAGAGATCATATTATAATTGGTAGTGGAATCAGACTAGATGGATTAAGTAATCATCTTTTTTGGATGACTCCTGAGGTCTAATTCATAGGTGAAGGCTGCCATTCCTAATGAGGCACCAACAAAAGAGTTGGGCGTCAGATTTCCCTATAAAAATCCCTTAGGTTTATTAAATAAAGCAGATGTGTAGCCTAATAAATTTTTATAATGTTAACATTTTTTACTCTTACTTTTCTTTCTCGTTGCAATCACTTTTGCAACCTATTCAATTCAAGACTGAATCTAGTTTGATAATCTCAAAGAGGAGATTAGTCTGCGCCCATGTCAGGGAGCAGTTGGGCAAGCAAGGTAAGAGGAGCAGGTGGAAGGCCCGCGGCCTCCAACGTTTGAAAACGCCCCGGAGAATCTGGCAGAATAGACAAAAATCTTAAAAAACTGGCAGTCACGATTTCCCCAGAGATACTCGCATGGCAAGCATGATGCAACCAGTAATCAACACTCCACACTACCAACCACTTTTGTCAGTGAAATTTGGAGTCCACGTGTATCTGGACATCCAAAAAACGGCCTTATGGGAAAAATTTTGTGAAGATGTACATAAAATTTTCCTGACCGCGGTGTACGTTGCACCTTACTCCATGTCATGCGGTTGGCTGGACCTAGGTTTTGAAAGCAAAAAAGCAGCAGATGAGGCTGCAGTGGTGCACATAATGGTCGACCTCCCCAAAGGGCAACGGGTCATTGAAACCAAATGCACCAGATGGACAAAATCTAACCAAATTTTCCTCATGTTTGACTTCTTGCCTACTACGGTAAAACATGACATTTTGGAACAACACCTAAAAGATGGTCTCGCCATATATGGTGAAATACAATCTCTTGAACTGTAATGCATCACGCTGATGCCACACCTGTGCACCGTCAAAGCCATCACAGTTCTGACCCCAACTGAGGAGATCATGAAGGACCTAACCCAGATCCCACACTCCACTTTTATTGATATTGCAGGGCATACCACCCACCCATTCTGGGTGACCGTGGACAGCGTGTCCCCCATTTGCACCCACTGTGACATGTTTGGCCATAAGGCGCATGTGTGCCCCATCAAGGAGGGCGTCACATTTCAAGAGCACCCCTCAGCGGCCATGGCCAACGGAGAGGCGCACTATGAACCAACCGCAAGCACCAAGGAGGCTTTCCCGTGGGGAGCACAAGGCTGCTACCTATTGGTAAAGCCTATCTCCCCGCAGGAACGAAAGAAGGCCAAACAGGCCCATAGGGCCGCGGCCAAGGAAACGGCCAAGGCCACCACCGCTATCCCAAATTCACAACGCCAGGAGGACATGGAAACTTTCTTGGTGGAAGCAACTCGGGAATCCATCAACCAATCAGATTGGGAAGCCCATGCCGAGTGGGCCACTCAATCCAAGGATCCAATAGGAAACTCGATCTCACCCAATCATTGCACCCAAGCTCCAGTCAAAACCAACTTGGGACCTTTCCAACTGAAAATTTTTTTTTGACCCACTCAATGGTGCACCAAACTCATCTGCACCGCAAAAAATTCGTCCGACGTTGGGAAAACAAAAAGCAAAGGCCAAAGCCAATGTGACTCTTTCCACAAAAATCAACAAAAACTCCGATAGCGTTGCTGCTAACACCTGCACTGCTGTGAAAGCCCGTGGGGACCTTGAAGAGGCTGGTGGGCCTGGGGGCCCACCCCCTTGCACCTAAGGTGCGATGGGGGAAACCTTCACTTTAAGGATGTTGAATATCGCCGGACTCAAGGCCTCCCCATCCCAGGCTAGGAAACTGAGTTTTTTACAACACAATTTACCCGGGATATCCTGGCCATCCAGGAGTCCCTCTATCCATGAGGCTCTGAGGAAACTTGGAAAACAATGCTCCTCCCATCCCTATCCTTTTGGTTGAAGCACTGTGGGGTGCTAATTTGGAAAGATAATTTTTTCAAATTTGTATCCTCAGAAACATTTCTAAATGGCTGAGTGCTTGTCGTCACCTTCTTGTGGGCTGACATAATGCATGCAATCGTCAACATCTATGCCCCAAATGGTGCACATGAGCGTCAGGAATTTTTCTCATTGGTCAAATCCCTCCCGCTACCCCCTGATTCTTTCCTAGTTGGCGACATGAACTGTTGGCTAACCTCACCAATGGACTGGTGGCCTCCCTCACCCCACGCCCCACAGGGTCATGTAGAACTATGCATTCTAAAGGCCACCCTTGGGTTAATGGATGCGCTGCCATGACATGCCCTGCTGCTCGAAAACATGACACATCCCCACATCCACAACAGCCAATTAAGGTCCATGACCCGATTGACCTTATTCTAACGCTGGCAAAATTCCAACCCCACATCTCCCACTTCAAAACAATGAAAATGGAATTCTCCGACCACTGACTGGTCTCAATAACCTACCACCTACCTGTCACAGTTGCTAAGGCCCCACATTGGTGCAAAATCCGCCCCCCAAGCTCGTGTCACCAGGATTTTCCATGTGGGTGGAAGAGGCAACTTTGGCAAAAAAAAGTTTATTGCACCATTTTGCGCAGACCTCATTTCCACATGGGCAACTTTCAAAGAGGACACCATCCGCCACTCTTGCCATCTCTCCTCCAGATGCTCACGAGCCACATCAGTGGTTATCTCGCGCGCTCTGGCAGAATTGGCACACTTGGAGTCCAACATTCCAGCTACAAGATACAGCCCTGTATGGGGCCGGAAGTGGGCGGAGGCAGCCACCCACCTCAATGCACTTGAAAGGCAACACAAAATCAGGTTTGTGTTTAATACAGGGCCACACACATCACAAAAGGTGACAAGTGCACCGCATATTTCTTTAAAAAAAATTTCGCACCACGCCAGAGCGTGGCCTGCACACAGGTGTGAAGATTGGATAATTCTATTGTGGATACACTGGCCGAAGTGGCATTCAAAATGCAAAAATATTACTCCAAGTTGTACCGAGCCAAACCAATTCAGCCAGCTGAAGTGGCAGAATTTCTTGACCGAGCTCATATCTGCACCATTTTCTGATACTTGGAAATAATGAATTTAATTACTCTGAATGAATTATGGACAGCCATTTGCGGTGCGCCAAACTAAAAATGCCCAGGCCCAGATGGCATTCCATATGAGTCCTACAAAAAATATTTCAAATATATATCCCCATTGCTGCTAGCCTCACTTAACCAAAGCCTGTTGGAAATGCGCCTCCTACCAGGAGGACATGAGGCCTTTACTGTCACACTCCTCAAGAAAGGGGATAAGCTTGACTTAGCCAACTGGCGCCCCAAATCTCTAACAAACCCAGACACCAAAATTTTAACAAAAATTATGGCTAACCAATTAGGGACTGTAGCATCTGCCACCATCTCCCCAGAACAATTCAGTTTCATCCCCAGAAGGTCGATTTGGGATAACGTGCACTCTATGGCTAATGTATGTCAGTCCACAGCCTCTGGGACACTTGTATTCTTGGACCAACAAAAGGCCTATGATAGAGTAAACTGGGAATACCTAAGGGCCTGCCTCCATCAATTCCGCCTACCCCTCGCTTCATCAACTGGGTGATGCTGCTCACAGAATCTGCAATAATGGCAGTGCGTGGCCCAGGCTTCCTAACGGAAGTAGTCCGCCCTCAAAGGGGCTTGCAACAAGGGGACCCCCTCAGCCCACTCTTATACAACTTCAGCCTTGACCCACTACTGCGAAATGTGAATGCCCAACTCACTGGGGTCCATGTGCCAGGCCAAGCCCAAGTCAAGGTATTGGCATTTGCAGATGATTGTGTGGTTGGGGTGTCTAATAATCAAGATGAACGCGCGCTTGAAGCTCTCATCCAGGAATATTCCTGGGTAAGCAACGCGGCACTGAACGCCTCCAAAACCGAAATCATTTTCCTTGGTCAGTTTCAGAACTTCTGGGCCCCAGCAACTAGTTCCCAACCCGGCCCATCTGCTCGCCCACGTCCACGCCTTACTAACTCAACACACACTGCTCCACTGGTGCTCCCCTTTGTGCCAAGTTCTACCATAGGACTGGTGCGCCATCTGGGCGTGTGGATGGAGGCAGGCGGATACGCGTCAGCAGTAAGGGATTGCCATATTCTGGACAACGTGACGAAGCAAATCGCCTCTCTCAGAGCCCACCATACTTCCCTTACTGGCAGAGTTGTTTTAGCCAACTCTATGCTCCTATCCAAAATCTGGTTCGGAGCCCACGCCATCCCCTTCTCCCCAAGCTTCTTCAAATCCTTGTATGCCTTGCTGCAAGGATGGCTTTGGTCAGGCCGCCCTCCACCAGTGTGGCTAGAGGTCATGTTTGGCCCTCATCATCATGGTGGCATGGGCCTGCTTGATTTCAAAGCCCATGCTGCCAAGATCCTGGGCACCTGGATCGCGGCCGTCACCACTCCTACACTCCCATCCCAACACTGGTCCCGCGCAGCCCGCTCCAACTTCTCCCGAGCCTTGGGCCTCAACAATCCATCAAACCCCCACTCCCTGATGAAATACCTCGCATCACACACATTGGCCACAGGTCCTCACGGGACAAAAACCCACTACAAACGAATCCTACTCTCCATGCGAAGCACAGAGTGGAGAATTTGTATTAGTGGACATACAACCCAAAGAGGCCGCCCCACTCCTCAGTTCACACAAGAGGTACAGGGGCTACCCATCCATGATGGCGTGATCCCCATTCGGCCCCATGTCCTATCTAGGGTGGACTACCTGGACATGATGGACATCCCTTATTCCATTGAGACCCAAAAAACAATCTGGAAATATGTACATCACCCTCTGTTGAAGCCTCAAGTCCGCTCCCATGTGTGGCGCTGCCTTAGCGGGTGTATCATACAGCTGAGCGCTCTAACGTTTTACACTCATCCTGTGTCGTGTGCGGCCAGTATGGAACGCTGTTCCACCGCCTGGAGAAGTGCCCCACCTCTAAAGTGATATGGCGCGAAGTTCAACGTCTGCTGGGCCAGGATCAAACGCATCCCTTCAGTCTGTCAAGAGATATGTTTGCTCTATCAATGGCCTCCTCCCTTCCACCCTCCCTCCGTGATCTGGTGGTTGAAATCACCATGTGGACCATCCACACGATTGTCTTAGATGCCATCGCAGGCTCCACCCCCACCCTCCCAGAAACTGTCCACAGATTCCGGTCTCATTTGGTGGACCACTTTCAAGCGTGGATGTTTGGATACCTCCCACCGCGTCGCCAACAGCTGGTCTCCTCCTGGTTCCCAGTCTGGTTCATCAAATCAGACCCCTTCCTTTACACGTGCTCAATAGTGGCTACGGCCCCTTCACACGTTCCCTCCCCCTCCCCATAAGTGGCGTTCCCACTAGCAACAAGAGATAGCATCGCTTCTCTGGGGTGCCTCCCCCAGTACTAAGTTTATCTGTCCTGAGTCATATTTGGAAGTGTCTGTCCCATGGTCAGCCTTCCCCGTAATAAATTTAAACATTTTTTACTCTTGGGACAAGAGTTATAGGATAATTTTCCTTAGTATATATATTGGTATAAAAAATCTCTCTTGTGGGAAGATGAGTTGTTACCTTTGTCCAGAAGCTGCCAACTCTAGAGGAAGAGTTGACGGGATAAGATTTCCCTTGTCTGTAAGATTTCAAGTAACTTCAAGTATTAGAAAGAAGAGCGTATCACCTGTCTAGCGTTGAAGACATACTCAGTTTGGATATGAAGAGCTCAACTAGGACAATATTAAATATACTATTGTCAACCTATATACCTATTATCAATAACTATCACTTACACACATTGAATCGTGCAGAAAATATAAAAAAGTTTACATTTGGTGCTCACTACAGGGGTAGTTTAGTTTTCAGGCCAAAATATCACAGAAGAAGTTACCACACAATGTCATACAACGATGAATTTTGAGAGTTTTGGAGGGAACAGGAGCCGTGAATAAGAATACATTGAACTTGGCATCACAAGACAATCTAACTAATTTTAATAAGTGAATGACAAAAACTGAGGAGCAAATAGAAAATTTGCAAAGGTCAACAATGATCTTTATGGAAAAAGTCATCTCCTTGAAATGAAAGGAGACTGAACTAATCAAAGATTTACTATTCTCTAGAACTGAGTGGTAAGTTGATAGAGAATGCTTTTACTAACATTTGAAAAGTGCATTGCGAATAATAAAGTGCTTTTAAGAACTCAAAAATCACAAATGTGATTGCACATAAATGGAGATAAATTAAGCTGATAATGAGACACATGAAAGTTCAGCTGGGAAGTACATCTCTGAGAAATATGCCCAGAGCTTTTAATGCAAGCTTGGAGATGGTTTCAAAGATACCCATATTGTTATTCAAGTTTCTGATCAAGAATCTTTTTCCCACTGTATCAAAGGAAGAATTTTGAAATAAAACAAAATTACTTATGTTTTACTGGGATAATGCACTGGCGTTTTTTAATGACAATGTTTAGATATGGTGACTGACAAAAAGAAGTAACTCAGATGAACTGTTTAGAACAAACTGTTAAAATCTGATGTTGCCCCTATCTCAACGGGGACAACTGGACATACAGCGATGCCAAAGAAGAAATCATTAATGAATTTGGTTGTAGTGCATGGATGACTGACCATAAATAAGAGTTTATGGGAATCTAATTCAAGAAGGATAAATCTTAGCTGCTATCACTGACCAATTTAAGCAGGAAGAAAAAATCTGGCTAACTTTAAAGAACTATCAGAATTTGAAGCATGGGTAGCAATGAAAACGACGCTTCATCCCTACAGAGAGTTTCACCGCGTTGTGGTTTCAGCGCATACAAACCAAACATCCACAACGCAGATGGTAGATTATCTCAAGATGCTAGGAGCAACATTTGAAGCACCTTTATAAAACCTCTAAAACCATTTTCACCAGAAATCAGAATAGAGTGAAATTCGCTGAGCTAATAAGGAACCACAGAATTGAGTTGTAATCAGAAATAAGCCCAAAAGACCAAAAGGGCTAACACTTAAACCTGTTGCCACTAATGTAGTAAACTTGGGCATGTAGTCGCTCAATGTTGGTATAAGAAGCCTAAAGAGAAAGTTACTCAGTTGCAGGATAAAGATAAGTAAACTAGCAAGGATTTGGCTAAAGGGCCACCAGTCTAGATCAAGAACAATCTAGAACTGTATCAATCATGTTCCTCTTGTTATATTCAACATGACTTGGATAATTCCACTCCATTTGTAGATAAAGAAATACCTGATCCGCTCTACCAGGAGGTTAATTTGGATTTAAAAGCAATCACCCGAAAAAAATGAAGAGAATAGACCCTAAAATTGCGAAAATGTTGCTCAGACATATGCGGTCATTTGTGGAAAAGATCAGAACTGCTGAAAGCGCCAAAGAAGTGCTTAAAATGAAAAATGACGGTGTGAACATTTCTCTCCCTATTAGCACAATCAAGAAATCCTTTCCTGATTTGTCCACGCAATTAAATTATACTCTAGATTTGGCAAATAATGTCATGATTCACTCATTAAACACTTTATTACAATACTTGGAGTGTATATACATAGACATTATAGTCAAACAAGTAAGGGTATAGGCAATAATTGATAATTGAGCGCCCATTAATATCATTTGGACCAAGTTAGGGAAGAAAATGAAGATTTTTCAAGATTTAGAGCACCAGAGGGAAATTTGAGATGCTGGAAAGGATACTAAAACATCTTGTAGAGCATATAATGCACTGCTTCTTTGGTTTGGATCACTGGTGGTATTAGTTCCTACCAAAGTATACCAATTCAAAAATTATAACTTTCTTGTTGAAACGAAATTGTGAGAAAGCATTGTGTCAAATGAGATTTTGAGTATAATTTTACCAATTTTGTGGAAAACTCTGTCCTTGGTATATCAGCAGAAAAGAGAAAATCCGTTAATAAAGAGAAATGATTTTGCAAATTGATTTGAGATAGCATCATAATTATTATTAAATATAAGTTAGTTGGATAAATATCAAGGAAATGCTAAAGCCAATTTTCAAAAACAGTGGGATACTATTGAGGACAAAAATGAATACCATTTTGTTGGTAATCTGAATAATAGTTAACAAGGGTTAACGTTGGATATACTGTAACAATTATATTAAAAAGTCATTGCCCCATGGAACAAATAGAGATTATAACCTTGGGTAGCTCTGAGGATTATAATGCCAGGCCACAGTGAAATCAGAGTATTACTGGCCGATATGAGAAAAGCCTAATAAAGGCGGCTAGATCCAAGTTATTGCATTTTTGAATTTAACCCTAATAGCAGAAATCTGAGAGTTCCATGACTTTGGAACACTACCAGAGAATCATTTACCAGTGAATATTGCTGAAACCATTAACATAATGATCAATCAAGAGCAAATGAATGGGTTATAAGAACATCTGTATGAAGAAGTGCTACAATAATTTGAAAATATTGATTGATACTTTCCCAGGAAGATCATGAATTTGGATGCGCTAAAATGTGATCCATAAGGTTGACACTGGGAAATACCAGCTAAATATAAATGGACCTGATCGCCAATCCAAGGTTGCTAACACAGATATTAGTGAAAAAATTATTGAACAGACTAAGCATTAACTTCTTGTACCTTCATAAGCACCATGGGTTAGTCCAATCCTCATTGTGAAGAAAAAGGATATCAGATTAGTGATGATTAATTACTGACAATTAAATAAGATCACCAAAAATGATTCATATCCACTGCTGATGATAGACAATGCGCATGATCACTTAGGAGGCCAAGTTTTTACAGCAACATATACATTATAGGGGTATTGGCAGAATTACTTGCCAAAAGAGGACCAAGAGAAGTGTGCGGTAATCACTGCAAAAGGGTTATATTAGCCAATGAGAGTGCCCTGGGACTATCTAACACACCAGCTTCTTTCCAGAAGGTGATTTATTCTTTCTTGAGTGAACTTAAGTTGTCTTGCATTTTGTGTACTTGGACGAAATCAACGTTTTTAGGACATTCACCGATCACCTGGAACACTTAGAGGAAGTGTTTAACCGCCTAGCGATGGTGTATTTAAGATCAATCTTAGTAAAATGCCTCTTATTCAAGAAAGCGCTTGTATTTGGGGTTTGTGATAAGTTCACGCGGATTAAAAATGCAGCCACAGATAATAATGGCCATTGAATAGATGTTGATTCTGAAGATTGCTTGATAAGGACAAGTCTTTCTTAGGATGGTCAGTTACTATTGCAAAATTTATCAAAGGTTTATCTGGAATCGTTGAACCATTATAACACCTACTGAAGGATCCAAAAAAGGATACATAAGGAATAAGAGGGCACAAGAAGCGTTTTGAGATTATAAGAAATCTGATGAATAGTCCTGTTCTGAAGTACCAAATTTTAGTTGGGAGTTTGTATTTCAGATAAATGCCTCATTAAAGGTGATCAGAGCCATTATATGTCAAATAGACAATGACGGGAAAGAGAATTTGGTGGCGTATGTGAGTTAGACATTGACGCCAGATGACAAGGAACTACACCTTGACAGACTATGAGTGCCTCACGTTGATATATGCTATAAACACTTTATAATTATTTTCTTTGGGCACATTTAAAGGTTGTGACTCATCTCATCTCTTCATTTATTGCATAATCTTAAAGAACCAGAGGGGAGCCTAGTTTAATGAGCTGTGAAACTGCAAGACTATGATTTCAAGCTTATATACTGAGCAGGAGCCCATCAAAATGGTGATGGATTATCATGATTACCTGCTGTTCAAGTTTTGTATTGGCAAGCAGATGGACTATTTCAAAAAAGATCAAAGGGAATATTTGGGGATGAACAACAAGAGATTAAAGTGCACTAAAAAAGCAAAAAATATTCTAAGGTGAAGAACAGACAGTTTTGTTGAATTTTTCCTACTTCAATTGGCTGGTTCTTCTTAGATAAGTCAGAGTTTAGATAGCTTTTTGTATGGAGACAATAGAACAGACAGTGACGATAGTCAAGATATAAACTCCTTTGAAATGACACTTTGAAGCTGTATTCTTATGTCATTTTACTTGTTCAATGGCTCTCTGCCCTGATTCTTCTGATCCCAAGTAATTCCTTGACTTAATACAATGAAAAATATTAAATACAAAAAGCTTGTATAAAAAACTATTAACTTGTAGTGATAAAAGTTTGTGTTTTATTTGTATGCAATTAGGGATGATTTATAGGGTTTAATGTTAACCACACCTCACCCATGACACCTAATTTCTCATTGTTTCTTAGCCAGCGGAGAACAATAAAGACGTCTGAGGGTCTACAATATATGAGACTATGGGTAACTCCAATCTATGAGAATCTGGGGCAACTCCACACAGTCTCAGATTCGTTTTCTAATCCAACTGTTATCTCAAGACAGCGTTTTCTCTGACGCTTCTGAAAATAGATAAACTGCTTTTCCTCTTAAGAAATTAGTAGCACATACCAAGGCAATTTTTTTCTGATTAATAATAAATTCAATAAAAAACTTGATTGGCATTAGAAAATAATTTTGACATAGACCAACAAAGCCTATGAGCCCAGGTCATTAAGTAAACTATTATTAAGTCTGACTTAACTAACAAAGCCCCAGCCCGTGCTATCTAGTCAAATATCAAAAAGTGGAATCACTAGGTCGCGGATCCCAAGCTTTGCATATACTTAGGATATTTCTGACCCATAACCACTGATATCTTCAATATAGTCCATAATAATTTGGCATAAGCTAATATTATTATGCTCATATTGAATCACCAAACGATTAGGTCCAGTCAACTACTCAACACTTCCCCTGCCTTGACTGGATAAATGCGGCGGTACCCTTCTTTCTGGGTCACAATGTCCGATTTCTTGCAATCTTAAAAATATGGCGCTATGAAAATAGCCTTTCGGCCTTAGACAAATGAGTCTTCTTAATATTGAGCACTTCCACGCAGCATGCTATGGTCAACTTGGGTGTGTTTCCTTCGATCTCTCAAGCTTGTTCAACCAGCTAGACTTCAACGGTACCCAAAAGTTCAGCTTCACGTCCCGCTGCAGCTTCAGCAATCATCAATGAACCCAAAAAGGCCCCTTGGATTTAAGTTCTACATAAAGAACAACCCAATGGGTCAAGCGTGATCCTCCTTCAACTGTCTCCTTGACTCGTTATGCTTCTGAAGCCAGTATGCCCAAAGAAACCCTCATTTGGCATAGTTCATTTCAGATGGGGATCTCCTTCCAACTTCCTGTTATCACTTTTTCAAACCTTCCCTTCATCCAGTCTTATTTCTTCCCTATGCGCGGGCATTATGTCTTCATCAGGATTTGAACTTGATTCAATGCCATAACTTATAGATGTCTACTTGTCATTTGGACTTGCCTCTGAGATTGAGGTGGATCATTTGGTATTCTGGAGGCTAATCAAACTCTTATTTTTGCTAGCTTGGTAGCTAGTCTTTGGTGCACTCCACGGAAGTCTATATCATTATACACGTCCTGTTGGGCCTCAAAAGTCAGAGTTTAAAATATCAGCACATCCTAGTAATATACTGAGCCCTTTGAAAAAGCCTGGTGAAAGGACTTTCTGAAAATACATCCCTCAGATTGCTCTTCTGGGCGCGTGCGTTCACTTCCCTCCTTCCTCTCTTTCCACTGAGACCGTGCCCAACATGCACAGGGTTTTAGATGTGGCCCAGTTGCAGATGTTTCATGATAGAGTTCCTCCTTCAAATTACCCTTGTCTTGAAAGCCTTCCTGCCGACTTTATCTTCCTTTCTGTGGCATTTTCTCCAGAGTTGAACCTCCCTTACATGTTCCAAAGTCCCTTCAGATGGTTGTTTACTCTAGTTTGATGGCATTTCCTAAGCCAACCAGGTGACATGCCTGGTGCTGAGCCTTTTTGGGTTTAGCGCATCTCTGACAGGGTCTGGACAGTTGAGTTTTGTATGAGATTCACATTTCTCTTAAGCTGCTACAGGATTCCCAGTTTAATATCAATCTCCTCTACCTCCCAAAGAAAGGGCATCCAGCCCCAGTGGTGACGAGGCCTCAGAAGTTATAAAGTAAAACTTTATATTCTGATTTTTTAAGTCTCTTTTTTCTTTGTAAACAATCTATTATTTATTTTATTTCTTTTTCCCTTTTATTTTTTATGATATGGATGAATTAACTTAGCATGTACTTGATTTACAACCCAGCCGCCTTAAAAACTTAATGGTATATACATCTTTGGATGATTTCTCCAATATAATAAGCATACCTTTCCAAATTGATACCGCTTGTGCGAGCAGCCTGCACTATGAGAGTCATAATATGCTGCTAAGTCTCCTTCCTAGAACTTAGACACTGTAAGTCGCTTAGCATTGTCATAGCTCTTCTGACTAGTTTTCTGACTAATAACGTTCTGATAGGCTTCAGTTTACAACTTACAGGTCTTCGCCAGTTGCTCAACATAACTTATTTGGGCCAATTGCCTCAGTTGAACTTAGTACCAAATATAATAATGGAGGTAAAGCGGGCTGTCTACCATACAGAAGTCAAAATGGAGAGTGGCCCGTGCAACTGTGATGTCCAATATTGTATGCAAATACCATAACACTAATGAAAATAGTCCATTGTAAAGGCGCCGCAGCTACATTTTTTGTAATATGCCAACCAGAGTACCATTCACTCGTTCTACCATACCATTAGTCTCAGGATGGTATGGTGTGGACAAAACTCCCTTTATGGACATCAACTTGTTCAACTGTTGCACCATCTGAGCAGTAAAATTCGTGCCATTATCTGTCAAGATCTTCTGGGGGCATCCATGCTTATAAATAAAATATAGTCCATAACAAACTTTCAGTAGTCAAGGCATTAATGTCTCAAATTGCTCTTGCTTCACCCCATTTAATCAGATGGTCAATAGCAACAATTTATGTATTTTGGCTTAGGCTACTCACAGGCAATGGCCCAACTACATCAATTGACAAGGTATGCCAGGCCCAGTCAGGTTTTATCAATTGGTATTTCACTTCTGACTTCATATGCCTTGCACTTTGGCATGAATCGCATTTAGAAAGTACATCTTGGGTATCAAATCTCATGATATTCCAATAGTAACTAGAACAAATTAATTCTAGAGTTTTGGTCAGTCCTCCGTGCCCAACGGCATTGTGGTCTTGATTAATAATCTCCATTTGGTCTAAAGATTCTGGGAAAATTCTTCTCTGCCCCTCAGGCTTTAGCTTTAATAAAACTCCATTTCAATATTCAGTGTCAGTTCATGATTTTTCAATCGCCTTTTGTACTTCAGGCGGCTCACCCCATATTTTTAAGTAATCATTTTTCATGAAGTTCATCTGGCAATCTGCTCAGGATGGCTGCAATAGGAAATAACGATAATCTGTCTGTGTTTTGAATGGCTGCTCCAGCTCTATGAATAATGTTATATTCATACTCTTGTAATTTAGAGCCCAGCTGGCTAATTCTCTCTCAGCTCCATGATATCATGGAGCCATCATAATAAGCTGTAATCTGTCACTATTTGAAACTTAGTGCCATGAATGTACACCTGGAATTATTTACAAACGTAAATGACAGCCAAAAATTCTTGTTCAGTCACTGTTAATTACGCTCATGCTTATTCAGCATTCTGCTGCAATATGTGACTGGATGCTCCTCACCATCATCCCAGCCTGGTATGGCACACCTCCAATCACGGTCAACAAGGCGTTGGTTTGTATGACAAAAGGCCTGCTGAAATCTGGATATCAAAGGACAGGCGTCATGCTCATTGTGGTTTTCAAAGCCTCAAAGGCTTGCTGGCACTCATCTGCCCAGCAAAAACGAACTCCTCCTGGTAGTAAAAGGAATAGGGGCTCAGAAATCCTCGTGAACCTATCTACAAAACTTCTATAGTATCCTACCATACCTAAGAATACTTGAACATCCCTCATATCATTGGAGCTTGCATATTTAATCGCCTCCACATTTTGAGGCTGAGGCTACAAGCCCTTGAAATCAATGATGAACGGAGGTATTCCAATTGTTCATAAAGAATTGTCATTTTTAGGTTTTATCGTCAGATTGGCTTTCAAAACCATTCAAACACTTGTTTAACGTTCTATAGATGTTCAGAAAACGTCCGCAAAAAGACATTGATATCATCCATTTACACTAGTATGCAGCTAAATTAAGGTCCGCCAAAATTGTGTCCAATTCATGCTGAAAGGTCGCCAGTGCATTGAACAGCCCCTGTGGCATGCACATCGTTTGAAACAGCCCTTGAGCAGTAACCATTGAACACTTCTTGCTCCTCTTGAGACAGTTTAATTTGCCAGTATTCAGAGATAAGGTCCATTGTTGTAAAATACTTCGCCCCTCCCAGATGGTTCAGGGCTTCGTCAATTCTAGGCAAAGAATACAAATCCTTTTTTGTAATGACATTAAGGCGATGATAATCAATTATAACTTGATTGCTGCCATCTTTTTTCTTCACAATTAAACATGGACTGGCCCATGAGCTTTAATTCAGAGGCTTCAGGTATGACAACCTTACTCTGAGAGCGAGTTACTGCATGTACTTTTATAGATGCTTCGTTTGGAGCTAAAATGAAATTTTGTTTCGCTGGTAATCAAGGTCCCGTGGCCCACATTCACTTGTTGGTTAGGTAGGACTGGAGTTTTTGGCATAATAGAGTGTCCCGCACCTATTGTGCTTTTTCTTTTCCCTCCTCCTGCGCGTTATCTGGAAGGACTAAATTGACATTACGATTTCAGCATCTGGAAGCAAAAGGCCTTTACAATTGCAGTTGTAGTAAGATAATCTCATTTAATAGACGTGGGGCCCTAGTATTTTGAATTTTCTCAGTTTTCACAGGTGGATTACTGTCAATCTTCTTATTGGTTTCAAAAGGTTTTCCAAAAGAGGCAGCAGGTTCTGGTCTGCACCCCAGTATTAGGAGGGCCATAATTTTGTGAACATCTTTGAAAATAATCAACTAATTTGGACGTTGCAAGTTTTTGCTCAAAATCAGACAATAAAGTGTTTGACAAATTTTGGTAAGGCTGTACTGTATGCTGTAATGCAATCTTAGCTTCAAAATAGACCATAGATTTGCACCAAGGAGGACTTGAGCTTTGCAATAGAATTGATCCACAAAATCATCAATCACTTCATCTTTCTT
Source organism: Massospora cicadina (assembly GCA_022478985.1). Lineage (NCBI taxonomy): Eukaryota > Fungi > Entomophthoromycota > Entomophthoromycetes > Entomophthorales > Entomophthoraceae > Massospora > Massospora cicadina. The sequence goes on along the minus strand of JAKSZP010009630.1, from coordinate 24,257 downwards.
AAAGAAAATGTTCATGACCTTAGATTTTCTAGTTGACATTCGTTCTGAACCCCTAAATTCATGAAGTACAGAATCTTTGACTTTGGTGTAGGTTTGGTTTTCCATGTGAGGCATAATTAGTTCAATGCTCCACTCAACTAAGCAATTGATCATAGTGGCCACTTTGTTGCAGTCACTGGCCTCATACATTGTTATTTCAAAGCATTTGACAAAAGTGGTTAGACTTCCATTCTTGTCAAAAGCAGGTTAGTTTGATGGTTTGTAAAAACCGTTTTCCCGCTCATTGTTATCAAAACTACTTCTTTGCTGGATTGAGCCAGGCGTACTAGGGCGCTGAGGCACTGTACCACATTTTGAATAATTGGGGTTGGCTAAAGCAACCATATTACTAGGCACTTGTCAACATGGCCCAGCGTCCATTTCAGTAGCTACTTATAAAGCTTTGTCTTCATAATATTCAGAAGTAAATCCAGCCAAATGGTTCATGGCACACTGGCAACATCCATCATTGAAAGCTCATATTCAATCATTGATTTAATTTTCCCAATTGATTTGGTTTCGATTTTTAACTTTAATTTTTCAATTTCCTCATTCAAGCTATCAGTTTGTAGTTGAAGGATGGAAATTGCTTGGTCCTTTTTCTTAATTGACTTCTTTCAATGGATTAATTCTCTGTGGAGAATAATGTTTGACTCATTAATAGAGGTAACATTTTCATTAAGATTATCAATCCGTCGATTTAGCCATTCAATGGAGTCCTGAATTTTTCTATTACCCGTTGTCCTTTAAAATTTGTGCGCCAGTAGTTGAATTTCTCGGTGTAATCATCCTTAATCAGCAAAATTTGGGCGCTCAGTCAATGATACTGGTCACAAAATTCATTGTTATGGTTTAGTTGCGCCTCTTGGTCTTTGTGATTAAGCCTCATGAACTCTGAAGCATTAATGGAATTCTGAGTGACATTGCTAACACAAGATTTGGTAACTCCTCTTTCCTAAGAATTTGTCAAAAATGGGATGCAATCTGTCATTTAGCTCTTGCGCTAATTTTGCTGCACAGTAATTAGCCCAAGTGGCTAGATTATAACTCGCCTCTAAACTAGAATGGACCTCAGCGAAGTTAGCTTCCAATTGCTCATTCAAGATTTGGCCTGCCTGGCTGGAGTTGCGTGAAAAGTTTACCAACTCAATGATAACCGCGTGATTTCAGGCAATTGTCATCTGATAATTTATGGAGTTAGGGTTTTCAAATTTAATTAAGTATTGAGCAAACTCTCTATCCCAATTAAATTGTTTCACATTTGAGCTACACTCAATTGATGATGAGCTATATATTTCATCCAAAACACATCTTGCTGTTGTTGGTGATTAAAGGATTGCTGCTATTGTCCAAAGGCTCTTGTTTCATCTATACGCTCCTAACAACTAATGTTCAAGAAGATCTAGCTCCTCGTGTAAATAGTTTCATCAGGGTAGGTAATGAAGGGTACATCATTCCAATTAATATGGGACACAGTCATTTCAGTACTCCCATTGGGTCTGGTAACAGTCTTAAATAATTGATTGGGGTTGCTCCCTTGTTTAGCGTGGTCACCATCTGCAGTCCCAGCCTGAGCGCCTTTTGTTGAAGTTTTGCAGAATTCAACTGAGTTGGTTCTTCTTCTGAGATAAGTCAGAGTTTTGAGCAGCTATTGTATGAAAACAATAGACCAGACGGTGACAATGGTCATTATATAAACTCCTTGAAAATGGCACTTTGAAGCTGTATTCTTATGCATTTACTTGTACTATGACTCGCTGCCCTGATCCTTATGATCCCAAGTAATTCCTCGACTTAATACAATGAAAAATATCAAATACAAAAAGTTTGTATAAAAAACTATTAACTTGTAATGATAAAGTTTGTGTTTTATTTGTATTCAATTAGGGATAATTTATAGGGTTTGATGTTAACCACACCTCACCCATGACACCTCATTTCTCATTGTCCCTTAGCCAGCGGAGAACAATAAAGACGTCTGAGGGTCTACAATTTATGAGACTATGGGTAACTCCAATCTATGAGAATCTAGGGCAACTCCACACAGTCTCAGATTCGTTGTCTAATCCAACTGTTTTCTCAAGAAAGCGTTTCCTCTGACGTGTCAAAAAATAGCTATATTGCCATTCCTCTCAAGAAATTTGGTGCACATACCAAGGCAATTTATACACTAATTAATGATTAATTTGACCAAAAACTCAATTGATATCATAAACAAATTTTGACATAGACCAAAAAAGCCCACGAGCCCAGGTCATTAAGTAAACTATTATTAAGTATGATTTAACCAACAAAGCCCTAGACCATGCTATCTATTTAAATTTATTGCGAGGAAGGCCGACCAGGGGATGGACACTTTCAAATGTCAACACGAGAGAAATGAAACTTAGTAAGAGGGCGCGCGCGGGGGAGGGGGGGGGGGGGGTGGAGGGGGGGTGGGGGGGGATTTGATGGGGGGGGGGGACATGGTGGGAGGTATCCAAACATCCATGCCTGGAAGTGGTCCACCAAATGGGACCATAATCTGTGGACAGCTTCTGGGAGGGTGGGGAGTGGAGCCTGCGATGGCATCCAAGACAATCGTGTGGATAGTCCACATGGCGATTGTGACCACCAGAGCTCAGAGGGAGGGTGGAAGGGGGATACCATGGATATAGAAAACATATCTCTTGAAAGACTGAAGGGATGTGTTTGATCCTGGCCAAGTAGACATTGAACTTTGCACCATATCGCTTTAGAGATAGGGCACTTCTCTAGGTGGTGGAACAGTGTTCCATACTGGCCACACACGATTCAGGATGAATTTAAAGCATTAGAGCGCTCAGCCGTATGGTACACCCACCTCAGGCAGCGCCACACATGGGAACGGATATGAGGCTGCAACAGAGGGTGGTGTGCGTATTTCCAAATAGTCTTCTGGGTCTTAAGGGAATAAGGGATGTTCAGGTAGTCCACCCTGAATAGGACATGGGGCTGTGTGGGGATCAAGCCATCTTGAATGGGTAGCCCCTGTACCTCCTGTGTGAACTGAGGGGAGAGGGGCGGCCTCTCTGGGCTGTGTGTCCATTAATACGGATTCTCCACTCAGCGCTCCGCATGGAGAGGAGGATTCGTTTGTAGTGGATTTTAGTACCGTGAGGACCTGTGACTGATGGGTGGGAAGCCAGGTATTTCATCAAGGAGTGAGTGTTCGATGGATTGTTAAGGCCCAAGGCGCGGGAGAAGTTGGAGCAGGCCACGCGTGACCAGTGTTGGGAGGGGAGCGTAGGGGCAGTGACAGTCGCAATCCAGGTGCCCAGGATCTTGGCAGCATGGGCTTTGAAATCAAGCAGGCCCATGCCACCATGATGATGAGGGCCAAACATGACCTCAAGCCATACTGGTGGTGGGCGTCCTGACCAAAGCCATCCTTGCAGAAGGGCATACATGGATTTGAAAAAGCCTGGGGGGAAGGCGATGGCGTGGGATCCAAACCAGACTTTAGAGAGGAGCATCGAGTTGGCTAAAACAATCCTGCCAGTAAGGGAAGTAGGGTGGGCTCTGAGGGAGGCAATGCGCTTTGTCACGTTGTCTAAAGTACGACTTTCCATTACTGCTGAGGCATACCCGCCTGCCTCCACCCACACACTAAGATGGCGGACAGGCCCTATGGTAGGACGTGGCACGAAGGGGAGCACTAGTGGGACAGTGTGGGGTGAGCAGGGAGGGCGAGCACATGTGCGAGCAGATGGGCCAGGCTGGGCACTGATCGCTGGGGCCCAGCATGTTTGATACTGACCAAGGAGGATGATTTCAGTTTTGGAAGCGTTCAGTGCAGCATTACTTACCTGGGAATACTCCTGGATGAGAGCTTCAAGCGCGCGTGCATCTTTATTATTAGACACCCCAATCACACAGTCATCTGCAAACGCCATCATCTTGACTGGGGCTTGGCCTGGTACATGGACCCCAGTGAGGTGGGCATTCACATTTTGAAGTAGTGGGTCAAGGCTGAAGTTGTATAAGATTGGGCTAAGGGGGTCCCCATGTCATAAGCCCCTTTGAGGGCAGACTACTTCCGTTAGGAAGCCAGGGCCACGCACTGCCATTGTTGCAGATTCCGTGAGCAGCATTACACAGTTGATGAAATGAGGGGGTAAGCGAAATTGATGGAGGCAGGCCCTGAGGTATTCCCAGTTTACTCTATCATAGGCCTTCTGTTGGTCCAAAATTACAAGTGCCCCAGAGGCTGTGGACTGGCATGCATTAGCCACAGAGTGCACGTTGTCCCAAATTGACTTTCTGGGTATGAAACTGAATTGTTATGGGGAGATGGTGGCAGATGCTACAATCCCTAAACAATTAGCTTTATTTTAGTTAAGACTTTTGTATCCATGTTAGTTAAAGAAATGGGGCGCCAGTTGGCTAAGTCTAGCTTGTCCCCTTTCTTGAAGAGTGTGATGGTGAAGGCCTCTTGTCCTCCTGGTAGAAGGCGCGTTTCCAGAAGGTTCTTGTTAAGGGAGGCAAGCAGCAGTGAGGATATATATTTAAAGTACTTTTTGTAGAATTCATATGGAATGCCATCAGGGCCTGGGCATTTCTGATTTGGTGCACCGCGGATGGCTGTCCAGAGTTCATTTGGAGTAATCAAATTCATTAATTCTGGGTATCAGGAAACGGTGCAGATGTGGGTGCGGTCAAAAAATTTCGCCACTTTGGCCAGCTGAATTGGATCAGATTGGTATAACTCGAAGTAATACTTTTGTATTTCGATTGCCACTTTGGCTGGCGTATCCACAACAGAATCATCCGATCTCCAAACCTGTGTGCAGGCCACACTCTGTCACAGTGCGAAGAATTTTTAAAAAAATATGCGGTGCACTTGTCGCCCTCTGTAATGCATTTTGCCCTGTACTGAACACAAACCTAATGTTTGTATTGCCTTTCAAGCACGTTGAGGTATGCAGCTGCTTCTGACCACTTCTGGCCCCATGCAGGGCTATAGCCTGTGGCTGGGATGTTGGATTCCAAGTTTGCCAACTCTGCCAGAACGCGCGAAATGATGGCTGATGTAGCTCATGAGCGTCAGGAGGAGAGGTGGCGAGAGTGGCGGATGGTATCCTCTTTGAAGGCTGACCATGTGGAAATTGGGTCCGCGCAAAATGGTGTAACAAGCGCTTTTGCTAAAGTTGCTGATTCCATCCAAGTGGAAAATCCTGGTGATGCAAGTTTGGGAGAGCGGAGTTTGCACCAATGTGGGGCCTTAGCCACTGTGACAGGTAAGTGGTAGGTTATCAAGATCAGCCAGTGGTCAGAGAATTTGATTCTAGTTGTTTGGAAGTGGGAAATGTGAGATTGAAATTTCGCTGGCATGAGGATAAGGTCGATGCAGGTCATGGACCTTAATTGGCCATTGTGGATGTGGGGGCACATCATGTTTTTGAGCAGCAGGGCTTGCCGCAGCAGTGCATCTATTAACCCAAGGGTAGCCTTTAGAACATGAAGTTCTACGTGACCCTGGGGGGCGTGGGAGGAAGAAGGCCAACGGTCCAGGGGTGAGTTTAACCAACAGTTCATGTCGCCAACTATGAAAGGGTCAGGGGGTAACAGAAGGGATTTGACCAATGAGAAAAATTCCTGACGCTCTCGTGCACAGGTTGAGGCATAGATGTTGATGATAGCATGCACCAAGTCAGCCCACAAAAATGTAACAACGAGGACTCAGCCATTGAGGAAGGATTCTGATGATAAAAATTTAAAAAAAAATGTTTTTTCAAACTAGCACCCCACAGTGCTTTGACCAGAAGGATAGGGAAGGGAGGAGCATGGTTTTCCAAGCATCCTCAGAACCTTGTGGACAGTGGGACTCCTGGATGGCCAGGATGTCCACAATTAAATTTTTGTAAAAAACTCAGTTTCCTAGCCCGGGACAGTAAGGCCTTGAGTCCAGTGATATTCAACATACCCAAAGTGAAGGTTTCCCCTTCACACCTTAGGTGTGAGGGGTGGGCACCTGCGCCCACTAGCCTCCTCTAGATCTCCATGGGCTTTATGGCAGCGTGGGTGTTTGCAGCAACGCTATTGGTAGTTTTGTTAATTTTAGCAGAAAGATTTGCATTGGCCTTTGCCTTCACTTTTTGTTTCCCCGACGTTGAATGAATTTTTTGCGGTACAGATGAGTTTGGTGCACCAACGTTTGGGTCAAAAAAATTTTTTCAGGTAGGTTGGAAGCCAAGTCTGTTTCAACTGGGGCTTGGTTGCAAAGGTCAGGTGAGATTGAGTCACCCATTGGATCCTCAGATTGGGTGGCCCAATTGGCATGGGCTTCCCAATCTGATTGGTTGAATGATTCCTGAGTTGCTTCCACCATGAAGGTTTTGATGTCCTCCTGGCGTTGGGAGTGTGAGATAGCGGAGGTGACTTTGGCCGCTTCCTTGGCCGCGGCCCTGCAGCCTGTTCGGCCTTCTTTCGCTCCTGAGGGGAAATAGGCTTTACTAGTAGGTAGCAGCCTTGTGCTCCCCATGGGAAAGCCTCTTTGGTGCTGGTGGTTGGTTCATAGTGCGCCTCTCCACTGGCCATGGCCGCTGAGGGTTGCTCTTGGAATGTGATGCCCTCTTTGGTGGGGCATGCATGTGCCTTATGGCCAAACGCGTCACAGTGGGTGAAGATGGGGGGTGCGCTGTCTACGGTTACCTGGAAAGGGTGGGTGGTATGCCCTTCGATATTGATATATGTGGAGTGTGGGATCTGGGTTAGGTCCTTCACGATCTCCTCAGTTGTAGTCAGAACTGCAATAGCTTTGCTGGTGCACAGGTGTGGCATCAGTGTAAAGCGTTGCATCTCAAAGGATTGTATTTCACTGTATATGGTGAGACCATCTTTCAGGTGCTGCTCCAAAATGGCACATTTGACTGTAGTGGGCAAAAAGTCGAATGTGAGGAAAGTTTAGTTAGATTTTGTCCATCTGGTGCATTTGGTTTTGACAACCCGTTGCCCTTCAGGGAGGTTGATCACTATGCGCACTGCAGTAGCTTCATCTGCTGACTCCTTGTTTTTGAAACTGAGAACCATCCAACCGCATGACATGGAGTGATGTGCAACGTACACCGTGGTTGGGTAAAAAGTGTGCACATCCCCACAAAATCTTTCCCATTAAGCTGTTTATTGGATGTCCAGAAACACCTGGACTTCATATTCCATCGACAAAAGTGGTTGGGAGTGCGGCATGTTGATGTACTGGTTGCATCACGCTTACCAAGCAAGGATTTCTGGGGAAATAGTGACCACCAGAAATTTATTTTTTTCTATCCTGCCAGTTTCTCCAGGGCGTTTTTGAACATTTGAGGTCGCGGGCCTACCACCTGTGCCTCTTATCTTACTTGCCCAACTGCTCCCTGACATGGGCGCAGACTAATCTCCTCTGTGAGATTATCAAACTAGATTCAGACTTGAATTGAATAAGTTGCAAAAGTGATTGCAATGTGAGAGAAAAGTTTTGGACCGTGTATTTAAACAAAATATTATTAAAATGAAATCATTAGGCCGCAGATCCCAAGCTTTGAATATACTTAGAATATTTATGATCCATAATCACTGATATCTTCAATATAATCCATAATAAATTAGGCATAAGCTAATATTATTATGCCCCAATCAAATTCCCTGATGATTAGGTCTAGTCAACTCCTCAATAGGTTGTATACGGTGATTGCTCAAAAACAGTACTTATTCTCTAAACTATCAGAATTCTCAGAAACTATCCAGCCTCGCATAAAGTCATAGGTCTTAATGGCCTAAGAAACACAATGGACCATCTAATTAAGCATCATTAATGGAAATTAATCAACTACAATATCGCAGATCAATTAACCTGTTGCATGGATACCAACTCCACAAGCTTCAAAAGGTTTGGAAAGGCTACCTGTAGTATGGCTCAGTTTAATTAGCAAATGGTGTCAATAAGCGTATTAAGAATCTTGAGTGTTAGTATGGGGAGTAAATTACATCACAGTTGTGATAGATCATTTGATTAGATGGGTCAAGATGAAAAACTTGAACATAGTATATACTACAAGCATGGAAAGATTCATACTGAACCAAGTAGTGTACCAGAAAGAATGACCACATGTAATATTAAGTGACAATGGAACCAACATTACGTCCAATATGGTTAAAAAATGAATAAACTAATGGGAATCTGAGGAGTGGTTTCCGTTTCCTACCATACTGAAATGGGTGGAATGGTGAAAGAGTTAATTAACCTAAAGCTGCAACGCTTAAAAAATCAGTTTTGGGGAAACCTCCTCTTGGAGATTCTATCTGATTTCATTTACCATTGTATAAAACTACTTTTACATTAAGAAACAAGGAAAAATCATTCAACCTTATATATGATAAAGAGTCTCACTACCGCTGATTTTGTTTTTAGAAGTAAAACCAGCTTCAGGGATGAGGCCAGGCAATACTTAACCTGACTTGAAAATATTATGATTAAACTGCAATAATAGGCGTTTGACATGACGTTATAAAGAAAAATTAGAGCAAAGAAGAAGGATGATCAAGATCAACATCACTTAGAGAGTACTATGTGATAGATAGGGTAGCCTAGTGTGATAACCATAGATCTGGAAGAAGAAACAAATTCAACGCCTTATGGTCATGTCCATTTGAGATTATTGCTAAAATGGCAACGGATGCCTATATGATAAAGAACATCTTGGATGACCATATAGTAAACCAGGTCCATACCAAATACTTGAATTATTGGGTTTGAAAGAAAAATATATAATAATATTTTTTATTTAAATGAGGTAAGCTGACCGGGGATGGGAATTACTGAATATGTGTGGGAACAAAAAGGAGGAAAGCAATGATAGATAAAATTGGGCACCCTGGGGTACTCAAGTTACCCCTGTTGCCAGCGGGACTGCCTGGTATGGAAATTGGTGTGCTACTCCGAGGGGGTTTCCCCAGCTATGAAGCAGGTTTGTAGGAAAGGGTCTGTTTGGAGCAACCAGAGTGGGAGACAACGATTCTATGAGCGCCTATTGCCTTAGCCTCATGTATCCATAGAGCCAGGCTTGGGAGTGCCTCAATAATTGGACGTAAAACCTGTTGATAGCCCCATGAATGATTTGGACTGTGCCCTTGAACGCATCTAAGGCAATTGTGTAGATTGTCCACATTGCAATGGATATCATTAGGGAGCAAGGGTAGATGGGATTGGTGACATGATCGGGAGTGTGATGAGGCTCTTTGAGATAGATAAATCCTGCTTGTCTTGGAGCTTAAGCAGGCGCGCAACTTCCCATCATATGGCTTTGTTTGGGGGGTGTCAGGATTCTCCCTGGATTATATGAAAGCCTTGTCCAGGGGGAAAATCGATATAAATATACAAAGGGCATATTTTGTAGATGGCCCAATAATTTGAGAACAGAGTTTAATTCAACCAGAATACCAAATATGAGGCTTTGCCCAAAGTATGCTTAATTTGGGGAAAATGTACATTTCCTAACATTATCTAATCTCTATCCACTATTTATTTATTCCCACATATCCTAGCATCGGGACTTTCCTACAGGTCCCATGACACTACCCTTAAAAATCCCTATTCCTATCCTTATAATCCCTATTCCTATCCTTATATTTTGAAGCACTATAAATAGTGCTAAATTATAAATAAAACACTTCTAATCAGAACTTTTAATATATTTACTTTACTTTAATGGAAACCACCTCGTCCAAGGCTGCTAACTTCAAAGCCCGGCCTTCAGAGGATTATGCCGCCATTAATTCCTCCCTGGTGGCCCAACAAAGTGGTGCTCCCTGCCAGGTTGCTTCCGAGTTGCACCATGAGGATATAGCCTCAACCTTGGATGTAAAGAGTTTTTAATCCTCAGTAGGTACTCTGGACCCTGACCTTTTGGCATACTTACACTGGAATGGCCAAGATGCAATCACTGTGGGAAGTGATTTTACCAAGAAGAGCTTTACATGACCTAGAGAAGAAGGTCCTATCTGGTTTAAAACACCAGGCCAACTCAAGCCCTTACTCAATTTATTGTATATGCCTGAAATAATTGAAACAGATGAAAAAGAGCAATATAGCCAACATCATAAAGTGAAGAGATAAAAAAGGCAACACTTTATTATATTCAGAAGCAAAATATAGCAAGGAAGAATGGGACAATGACCAAAGTGACGCTTGGAAAAATATCACACAGAGAAATGACTACTGGCCTATAGGATGGGTTTCCCATTATGAGGAGAAACTCTTTAGATTTCTCACTAAAGTGAAGCATTATAAAAAGAAACTAACCAAATTGATGCTTATACTCCAGTCAAAGAGCAAAGATCAAACAAAATTGAATACTCAGAATTTAAAAACAAAAATGATTTTAATACTAATAATAACATTTATTTAGGCAACCAAAACCCGATTCTTCACAATGACGTCATTTTCCAGTCTGATTTAGTGAAAGAAATTAGAACAAATTTTATTTGGTGTTTGGAGTTAAAAGTGGTGAACATCAATTTGGATGAGCATTATCTAAGCAATTGGACCATTCAAGTTGGGCCAACAAGTTGAGAATAAGCTTCCAAATTTGATGAAGGCAGCAAGCTGCAGGATTTTTGGGAAGCACCAAAAACAATTGGTGCATCAATGTGATTCGAATGCCAAGCAAAATACCTGGGACTTACCTTCACACCATTGGGAATAAGCTTGATGACTCTTTCCCTGCTACGCTTCTGCTTTCTGACTTTGATGGCGCCCCTCCAAAAAATTGGACCAGATATTACTAAACTACAGTATCAAGCTTACTTGGTTCAGCCCTCAGATTTGGATAGCACTGATTCCACTAAAAACGAAAGTCCTGAAAAAATGAAGCTCAAAATTCCTTTCCAACTATCCTTCCACTTTCTGACTTCGATGGCGCCCCTCCAAAAATCAGAACAGATAATATTAAGATGAACACTAATCCCTATGAAAACACAGGTCCTAAAAAGCAAAGCTCTATAACCCCTTTCCAATAATCCTATCACTTTCCAACTTTGATGGCGCCCCTCCCAAAATCAGGCCACAAATTACTAAAGAGAAATTTCTGAATTACCTGGTTTGGCCCTCATATTTGGATAGCGCTAATTCCAGCAACAATGAGAGTCAAGAAAAAGAGAAGATAAATGACTCCTTTTTGGCAACGCTACCACTTTCCAACTTTGATGGCGCCCCTCCTAAGATCAGGCCAAATATTAAAACAAAAATTCTAGATTACCTGGCTTGGCTCTCAAATGGGGATAGTGCCAATCCCAGCGAAGACAAGAGTCCTGTAGGACTGAAGCCCAAAAACAGCTACCATTACCTCCATCACCAATGCCAACCATTTGGCCCATGGCGCGTGTCCCTCACCAACTTTGTTGCATGAGTCACTTTTGATCATGAGTGGAATCAACTCGCCCCAATCCCAAGATGGTGGTTCAGCATCGCAGGAAGAGGCCTCCCCATTGGAAGTTGCCCAGGAACGGGGGCTGCTGGTTGGCCTGCTGTCAGAAATCCAGGACAAAACCAACCAGATCAAAACGCTCAAAATTGTTCTCACAGATTAAGCTAGAGTTATCTGAACTCAAGGCAAATTCTTTCAGAACCAGAAAGCCACTCAAAGACAGCCCCCTCAAAAGACTAGATACCACGGCTAGCAGCAGATCACGGATTGAGGAATTTGAACCCACCTTCAAAGAGCGATTTAAAGGCTTTACCACTAAGGCATACCTCCAAGAACATGCTGCGCTCAACTGTTGGGGCAAAGAATTCTATAAGCAAGATCCTAGCATCACCCTAACCCATAGTGCCCCCGTTGTAATAACTTTATCATGGATGGTATCAGGGTGGCCTCATTATACACTGCCAGCATTGCTGACATGATCTGCATTACGTCTGAGGCTCAGTCCACTCCTGATCTTGAGCCATCCATTTACTTTAACCCCCCCCTGGTCACAAAAAATACCCTAAAACAAGGCTAGGAGAGGGCGTTGTCAGGATTCTCCCTGGATTAGGTGAAAGCCTTGTCCAGGGAAAAATAGATATAATTATACAAAGGGCATATTTTGCAGATGGCCCAATAATTTGAGAACAAAGTTCAATTCAACCAGAATACCAAATATGAGGCTTTTCCCAAAGTATGCTTAATTTGGGGAAAATGTACATTTCCTATTTCATTATCTAATCTCTATCCACTCTTTATCTATTCCAACATATCCTAGCATTGGGACTTTCCTACAGGTCCCATGACACTACCCTTAAAAATCCCTATTCCTATCCTTATAATCCCTATTCCTATCCTTATATTTTGAAGCACTATAAATAGTGATAAATTATTCTAAATAGAACACTTTTAATCAGAACTTTTAATATATTTACTTTACTTTAATGGAAACCACCTCGTACAAGGCTGCTAACTTTAAAGCCCGGCCTTCAGAGGATTATGCCGCCAATGATTCCTCCCTGGTGGCCCAACAGGGGGCATGTTTCTAGGCGGTGGTGTAGGGAGCCCTCCCATCCACATACTGCACAGGTTGCGTGGAGGGATTGTAAGCGGTCCGCCATCCTAAAGGTCCTTCTCAGACAGCGCCAGGCGTTGGCTCTTACTCTCAGCTGTAAGAGTGGGTGGTGCGTCATTTTCCACACTTCCTTCTGTGTGGTTAAGTCATAGGGAATGTTTAACACATCTAGGTATTCGATTCTAGCAATGGTTGGGGTCATAGCAAGCATGTCTCTCTGGGTGGTTTTCTGGATTTCTTAATTTAAAGTGGGGGCTGGGTTGTCCCCTTCCCTGCACAGTACCAGTGTTCTCTACGGTCCATCCCATGTGGCGGATGGTTCAGAGGATGCATCTGAAGTGAGGGGGGGTTCCATGCGGGTCCGTTGCAGTAGGGTGTTTAGTAAGGTATGATAGTAGTCTGGGTGGGCTATGTGGGTTGGTTAATTTGAGCACCTGTGCGAAGTTAATTCTCGATGCCCTGGACCAGTGTTGTTGTGGGAGGTCTGGGGAAAGGACTTCCTTTATCCAGGTACCCAGGATGCGGTTGGTGTGGCTCTCAAAATCTATTAGTCCCATGCCTCCGCTTGAGCATGGGCCAAAGAGTGTTTCCATCCGTATGGGAGGATAAGATCTGGGCCACAGCCAGCCCTGGATGAGCACGCGGATTGATGTTATAAAGGTGGGTGAGAAGGCGATTGCGTGGGCAGGGTATCATAGTATTGGGAGGATGAGTGAGTTAGCAACTGTCACTCGCCCCATTAGTCCTGGGGATCTTCCCTTGAGGGAGGCGACGCGGTTGGATACCCGTTATAGTAGGTTGCTTTCCATTGTCTCATTAGCATATCCCCCTGTTTCCAGCCATATCCCAAGGTGGCGGACAGGAGTGGTGGTGGGAGGTGATGCAAAAGGTAAGATGAGTGGGTTTTTCCTTCATATGGGGTATGAGGTTCTGGTGTTGTAGCCAAGTTGTTAGTGTACTTGCCTAAGAGAATTATTTCTGTTTTCCTTTTGTTGAGAGATGCGTTGCTCACCATGGAATATTCCTCTAGGGTGCGTTTCAGCTGTCAGAAATCATTGTTGTTAGCTATACCTGCCACGCAGTCATCTGCAAAAACCAGTATTTGACTGTTGGCTGGCCTTGTGCAGTTATGCCCATGAGGCGTGAGTCAGTTATGCGAAGGAGTGGATAAAAACTGAAACTATACGGCAGTGGGCTGAGGGGCTCCCCCTGTTTGAGCCCTCTGTGTGGTGTGATCCTATTAGCTAGGAAGCCAGGGCCGCATACAACCATGGTTGCAGATTCTATAAGGAACATCGCCCAGTTTATGAATCTGGGTGGTAGTTTGAAAGCGTGTAGGGATTCCTTTAGGTATGGCCAACCAATGCAATCATACGCCTTTTCCTGGCCTAAGAAGACCAGGGCTCCAGTTGCTTTGGATTGGCATATGTTTGCAACAGGGTGTATATTATTCCAGATTGAGCGCCCTGTATGAACCCAAACTGGTTGGGTGACAGGACATTAAAGGCTATTGCGCCTAATCTGGTTGCTAAAATTTTTGTGAGTATTTTTTTATCAGTATTAGAGAGTGAAATTGGATGCCAGTTGGCCAGGTCCAATTTGTCACCCTTCTTATACAGGGTTATGACATATGAATCATGGCCACCAGATATGAGGTGTGTTTTCAGAAAGCACTGGTTCATAGAAGCTAAGAGGAGGGGGGCAATTTGCTTGAAATAATTTTTATAAAATTTGTAGGGTATCCCATCAGGCCCTGGGCATTTCCTACGTGGTGCACCGTGGATTGTGTCCCAAAGCTCCTCCCATGCTATTAGATTTAATATGTTGTAGTCCAGCGGTGTGCTTTGTATTCTGGAAGTGTGTGTAAATTCTGTGATTTTTTGTGGGTCAGTCAGCATATTGCAGTATAAATCAGTGTAGTAATGATGTACTTCTGCCTTGACCTGCTCAGGGTCAGTTGCCATGGTGCCGTTGGCCTTATGGACCTGTGTGCATGTGGGCTGGTTTTAATGGGAGTGGAATTGGTGAAAAATATGTCAAGCGTGTTTCGCCTTCCTTTATGAACTTACCTCTGTTCTATACTTTGATTCTGTGCTGGTGCTAAAAGATAAGGGTGTTTAGGCGGGCGGATATTTCTGCCAATTTGCGCCCCAAGTTGGGGCTATAGCTGGACCTTGGGGTGTTAAGCTCGAGTGGTCCAGTTCCGCCAAGGTACACCCAATTGTGGCTGTGTCAGCGGTGTACTTACATGATGCGATATGTCAAGTTTTGTTGATTAGTTCACAATGAAATTTGCCCAACTTTTGATGGGATCTGAAATGAATGGGGCTGTAAATTCTGGGTTTGTGGCCTCGTGTTTGACCCAGGCATATATTTTGGGCAATTTTATGCTTTCTGGGTGTAGCTTCCTCCAGGGCGACGCCTGTGTAGGGGTTCAGGTTGGTGAGAGCTGCACTGAGACAAGTCAGTGGTCAGAAAAATTGATTTTTTTGTTGTGAAGTTGGAGATGCTTGATTGGTGGGTTTGCAGAACGAGGATGTGATTGATGCAGCTCATTGTTATGAGCACTCCCTCACATATGTTGGGCCATGTCATGTGGGGAAGGAGTGGTAATCTGGGGGGGCATCCTGTAGGCTAAGGGATGCCTTCATTGCGCGGAATTTGATGTGCCTCAGTGGGTAACCCCTGGGGTTAAGCCATCAGTCCATGTCAGGGTTATCCCAGCAGTTAAAGTCTCACAACAGGATGTTATCTGGTGGGAGGGTGATTGTTGGAACAGTTTTGAGAAATTTTTCTCTTGGCTGTGGTGCATGGTGCATAGATGCATGCTATTGAGATTGTTTCCTCTTGGCATGTGATTGTTGCTACCAGGATGCAGCTGTAAAGGTATGATGAGGAGTTTGTAATTTTTGATTTTTTGTTATTTTGGACAATCACCCCACAGTGAGACGTCCACACTGATTGGGATGGTGAGACCCTGGCTGACCAGGATCCTTCTTCTCCCTGTAGACAGTGGATTTCTTGGATAGCCAAGATGTCTACAGGGGGTTTCACAGGAAGTCCAGCTTTTTGGCTTGGGACGTTTGAGCCCTGGTTCCCACAATGTTTAGCATCCCTATTGACACTGAGGTGCCCATGGTGCCTCAGGAGCGGTTGGGAGGGCCCTCTGGCCCTAACCCACCGCGGCCCATTTTGGCCATGCTCCACATCTGTACTCCAACCCTCTCAGTGTTGATGTCAGTTACCTTGTTCTGACCCAATTTTCCGTGGGAATTGCAGTTATTGAAATTTGCGTTATCTTTTCCCACATGTGACTCATGGTGGTTCAATGCGGTGTGTTGATAGGATTCTGTGATTTTGGGTTCAAATTTGGAGAATTGGGCACCGCATTTTCGTCCATATTGCAGCTGAATTGTTCTTAAAAGTGCACATGATTGATGTCACTTGGTAACTCAGTTGAGTTGCTGTGAAAATTTTCAACCTTGGCATATTGTTCTGATTAATTGCTCGGTGTATATCTGCTATGTTTCATGAATTTAGCTGGGGTTGATGGATGATTGCGTGTGCACTGCCGCCTCAGCCGCTGCCCACTTGCGGGCTTTTTGTGCCGCTTTGCATTGTTTATGTGTAACTGGGTCCACGATGGAGTAATGCCCATCCTCACCCCAGTGGAATGGGTGGTGGCCGTCGGTCATTCTGGCGAAGTTTTTGTTAGTTTTGTCCATGGCTTCCTCACAGTATTCTGCTTCAATTAAGCCTTTCTTCACGGGGCATGCACGTTCCTTGTGTCACAATGAACTGCAATGGTTGCATATATGCGGTGCACATTCTGGTGTGATTCAGAATGCGGATGACTGTCCCCCATCCATGAAGTGAAACTCTGCTGTGTGGAGGATTCTTAATAGGTCATCTTCCACTTCAGGGAGAGGGTTGATCATGGCGATAGCTTTGCCTGTGCACAGGGTTTGCATCAGGCGAAATTGTTGTAGTTTGTTTTGCACAATATCTCCATAGGATACAGGTCCTTTGTGGAGTTCCTCCTCAATTAACTTACAGGGAAGGTTAGTAGGGATTGAGTTGAAGGAGATGAAAAAAGTTTTCGCTTTGTTCCATCTGGTGCACGCAGTGCACACTTTTCTTTTGCCCTCGGGGAGGGCAATTTTAATGTAGACTTTTGCTGCGGCATCTGCTTCTTCAGCTGTTTCAAAACCTATATTGATCCAGCTGTGGCCCATATTGTTGGTGGCTACAAATACTGCGTGGGGGAAAAGGGAGGTCTGTGCCTCGCATGTTTTCTCCCACAGGTTCAGGGACTCATCCCCAAGGATGAGTCAAAGCCCATGTTTTACCTTTGATAGGGGTTGGTTATATTGGATGTCCATGTATTTGTCTTGTTTTGTAGCAAATACCATAAAACCAGACGGTGTCTGAGTTTGTGGTTTCTTGGCGGCTTGGGTTCCCAGTACCCCTCCAGAGCGATTCTTGCCCTTGGGTGCACAGTTTTGCGCACCTCTTGATGTGACGCTCGCCCAGGTTGTATTAGTTTTATAAGATCGCCCATCTCTCCTGTGTGATTATCAAAATTGCTGTTTGAATTGAATCGTAGTAACTAAAGTGACTGTTATGGGAAAAAAAGCAATATATAGAATAATATATATTTGATAAAAATGGAAAAAATATATTAATAAAAATATAAAAAATATTATTAATAAGGAGATTACCTTTGAGAAAAAATAGAAAAATAAAAAAGTATAATAATATAATATCAATTATTACTGTTGCCATGATCAATAGGATCTACAAGTGAACCCACTTTCCTTCTTAAGCGGTGAGAAGGGGTATGGACTATGATGAGAGTAGTGATGAATATTGTCAGATTCTGCTGGTTGACCCAAAAATAAATCCTTTGACAAAAACAAATCATGCAATTTTCCTTCCAAAATTTAGGCTGATTTTTATTCACAACTAAAACCAATTATCCACTAGACAGCTCAGGCCAAATATCTTAACGTCAAACTAACTAATTATTGACTTAACAGCTTGCCAAATATCTTAATTTTAAATTAAGTAATTATCCACTTGACAGCCTGGGCTGATTATCTCAACGTCAATTCACCTAATCAACAAATTGAATTATCAGGCCAAATATCTCAATGTGAATTAATTTTAATAATCCACTTAACAGCTTGGGCAAGTTATCTCAACATCAATTAAATTCGATTATTCTCTAAAAGCTCAGGCCAAATATCCTTGTATATTCAGGCCTATTATACATGTACCAAACTCAGCATTTGGTCCTGACTAATTGGGAGCAATATCATTTATTCAGCTTAAGAAATTATCTGGGGATTGATCCAAAAATAACGTCTAAATATCCTATGGACTTATACCATCATAAAAACATAATTTTCGCCTATTGGCGAATTTTTTTATGTTAATCCTTGTAATCAGCACAATAGCACCTGCAAAAGGACCACCCAAATAGGAGTACCTAGTGCTATTGAGAGAGGCCTGCCAACGTCCCAATAAGGGTATATCAATATAACTGAAATCAGTGCTAAACTTTCCAGAAGTCATATTTCATCTGATGTATGATGAAACTAAAATTAGGCTAGTAAAAAATATAACCAATTTTCGCCCTATGGTAATTTTGTATGTCAATCATTGTAATTGAAATGATAGCACTTGCACATGGACTTCCCAAATGGTGGTACCTAGTGCTATTGAGAGAGGCCTGCTGACGTCCCAATTAGGTGTGTAATTTACTTAAATCAATGCTAAAATTATCCAGATTTCGTATTTTGTCAACTGTATGATAAAACTCATATTAAGATGATCCTAGGACAATTTTTCATGTTCATATTATAACTTTATCCCTGAAATCCTCCAAAATATGAGAGTATTTTGCCACCAATAATTCTAGCATTAGGTCATAGTTTTATTAATTCAATGGCCAAACTGAGGTGGGAAATAATCTGTGGGAATTGCATGCTCAAAATGTGGCCAGGAGATGCCCTAGAGGTATAAATACCAGCGCCTGTCCTGATGAATAATTATCAAATATTATATTCTAAAAATAGATTTATTTATAAAGTCTCTTTTGCCTGAGTTTTATATCAGTGTCTTTTCTGAAAAGTGTCAACAAGCTGAAATTGGTGAATCCAAAGCTTGTACCTTTGCCTGGCTTAGTAGAAGTTCTTAAATACAAATGGAGAATTGAGAATAAGATTGTCTAAAAGAAACGGAATTATTTGAATAAGCTTAATGAGCTTCTGAATGGTCAAAATACTGCAAGACGCAGGCTAAATCAAGGATCATTTGGCTGAACTTTAACCCAATTAAGCGTGCAGGATCAAATTATCAAGTGAGCGATCCTTAGAATAAAAAAAATATGATGGAGTCAAAGAAGACAGTGAAAGTTGGCAGAATAACTCATGTTGAAACTGGATATACTGTGAAGAGGCATGAGGAGAGAGGAAGATGATCTTCTATGATCAAAAATGGAGAGCCCAGCCTGGAGGAGTACAAGAACTAAGGAATTAAGGAATCCAGCTGAGATGATATCCTTTAACAATGAGGAGTCATAGAAGACCAACCTGGGGGTAATACAGACGTCCAGTTCATATTGTTGGTGATAATGACCAAAATAGTCATGGTATGATGCTTTGGGAACTGAGCACTGAGGAGGTGCAGCGAGTAGAAAAAGAAGAAGATGAGCCATGTTGCCAAGAATGGCATTATATGTGTTGAGTGTGACCAGACCAAGCTCCATTGAAGTTGAAGATAACCTTGACGGTTGAATTGTGACCATGGCCCAAGGCAGCATACACTCACAATTTCCTATCTTTTGTTGGATATATTGTTAAACAGGGGGATGTGTTAGAGGTTTATAGCATAGCATCCAGTTAAATAAGAATATAAAATTACCTGTGATCTTCTGGTGATGAGACCCTCTAGTTGATGTGTGATTTATCATTTTATATGATAACTATTGTTTAGTGAAATCCCTTAATGTGTATTAACTAATCCGCCAAGTTTTTATTCCACTGGAATACTAGTGTTTTGTCAAAGACTATCCTAACAATGTATTTACATATAGCTTGATTACTGTTTAATTATTGTAATTTAATAACATAGGTCAATTGGAGTTTGTCGCCAATTGACTCAGGGATTTATGATTATTTTCTGAGGCGTTGACATCACTTATGGAGCAACTTGTGGGTTGACCTTTTAGGTAATGTGACCTTCTGTAAATGGGTATAATATTCCATTAACAAAACATGTTGCTAGCCTAGAAAAGATAATATGATGAGGTTTATTAAAAACGTTGGAATATGCTCTAATTTAACTAGAAGGAGTATCATTTCAAGTAAGCGGCAAAATTCTGACTAGATGTATGAGGAAGATTATTAATGTGTGCAACTTCGGAGGGTTAATCCATTGGCCTTGGCTGTCATTTCAAGTGAGGTGTCATTGGAAGAGTTGGGCGCCCTATTCACTATATAGTCCCTTGATTATAAGTTAAAAAGCGGATAAGATAAATAATGACAATTGATGGCTTGCATATCTATACTGTTATAAATTTAATATTTTTTACTCCTGGGATATAATTGAAGGATTAGCAGTCATTTTTCTATTTATTTCTGTCAAGGTATCTGCGCGCTTCTGTATTAAGGAAGTAAAAGAGAACCTTTAAACTTATTATTAGGCTGAGTTCCATCAGAAAGAAGAGTCAGAGTGATAAGTTCACTTTATTTTCATAAGGACCTTTAAGTATTGGAAGGAAGAGCGCTAGAATCAGTCTAGCGTTTAAACAATACTTAAATTGGTTGTGAAAATCTCAACTAGGACAATAATCTTCATACTAATGTTAGTCCAATCAACTTACTATATCAGTAATCTATGTTAATATATACATTGGATAAGGTGCAGTAGACTTGAGAGCTAAAGCGAACAACCTTGCTCAAAAGTTTAAATTTGGTGTCACTATAGGGGTAGTTGAGTTTCCTGGGAAAAACCAAAGAAGTTTATAGCAGTACAATGTCATACAAAAACAAACTTGGGAAGCTCTGAAAAGAATTGGAGAACCTTTAATAAGGGAACTATGAACTTAGTGAAACAAGAAATCTCACTAATCTGGATGAGCGAGTGATCAAATTCTGCGGAGTAAATTGAAAAAAATAAAGGTAATAACGATCTTTATATAGATGTCACTTCATTGAAATGGAAGTCAACCAAATTAATCAAGACGTTATTTTTCCAGAAAACTGAATGAGAAGCACATAGAGAACGCGTCAATGGGATTTAGGTAAAAATCATATGCTAAAGTTCTTAGAAGAACTCAAAAATCACAAGCGTGATTGAGCCCAGATGGAGGCGAATGAAGCTGACAACGAGATGCATGAAAACCTAGCTGGGAAATTGCAAACCCTGTGAAATATGCCTTGAGCTTTTGCTGAATTTCAGAGATGACCCCCAGAAATACACCTATTGTTATTCGGTTTGCCAAGCAGGGATCTCCTACCACCATAGCAACATAAGAATTACAGAGTATGTCAAAATTATCTAGTATCATAGGGATAATGCACTAGCATTTCTCTGCCTATTTTGATATGACGATGTCTGAATATGGAGACTGACAAAAAGCACTAACTGTAATGAACTTCTAGACACCAACTGTCAAATCTGGTGTTGTCCCATCTCAATGGGGACATTTGGATGTACAGCGACGCCAAAGAAGCTATAATTACTGAGTTTGTAGTCCACATAAATGGTTAACCGTAAACAGGATTTTATGAAAATCTGGTTTGGAAAGGATAAAACATTAGCTGCTTTTGCCAACCAATTTTTCCAGGAATCACATATCCTGGCCGGTGCAAAAGTTTATTAGATTTTGATAAAATCATAGCAATGCAAGCGGCGCCCAGCCCTATAGAAATTTGCGCTGCGCTATGGTTCACCGCTTGAAAATCAAACTTCCACATCACAGATGGGGAGTATCTCAAAATGATAGGAGCAAAATTCAAGGCATCATATTAAATCTTCAAAATGATTCCCGCTAGAACTCAGAATACAGTGAGATTCGCTGAGCTAATAAGGAACAACAGAATTGGGTTGTAACAGGAAACAAGCCCAATGGACTTAAATAGCAGATAATCCTCTACCCACTTCCACCATGGTGGTAGACATGGTCATGTAGTCAATCAATGTTGGTATAAGAAGCCCAAAGAGCAAGTTACTCTGGTGCAGGCTAAAGTATATAAAACTGGTCAAGATTTGGGAAAAGGGCTAGCAGTCTAGATACAGAACAATCTAGCACTGAAATCAAACCTGTTTCCCCTGATATTTTGAAGATTACTTGATATTTCTGATCTATTTGTATATGAAGACACCTGATCTGCTCTACCAGGTTGTTAATCTGGACGTAAATGCAATTACATGAGCTAAGGCAAAGAGGATAGACCCAAAATTATGAAAGAGGTTGCTTGTCTATATGCTTGGCAGTTGGCAGAAAAAAATCAGAGCTGCCAAAAGCATAGACGTTCTACTCAAGACTAATTTTAACATAGAAAATGTTTCTCTCCCTATTAGCATGATCATGGTATTTTTCATGATTTGCAGTGCAATTAAAAAACCCTATTTGGCGAATAATGCCGCTATACACTCACTAAACAATTTATTACAATACTCTGAGTGCACATACGCAGATATTATAGTCAATAAAGTAAGATTATGGGTGAAAATTGACAGTATTGCCCCTTTGATATTGTTTCAACCAAGAGGTGAAGCAGATGAAAGTTTTTCTGATAATAGAGCACAGTTGTGTCTTGAAACTGTCAGAAAGGATACTTTAAAATCTTGTGGAGCGTACAGTGAACTGTCACTTCATTTAGTATCTCTGGTGGTATCAGCTCTCGCCATAGTATTGCAAATCAAAAATATGACATTCTCATCAAGATATAATACTGAGAAACTATGTTGTCACATATGATTTTGAGGAGAAAACCTGACATTTTTTGGGTTAAACCCTGCCCTTAGTATATTAGCAGAAAGGAGAAACTCAACTGAAAAATAAGAATTGTAAATCTAATTTACAATGATGGCAGAAATCTCATCAAATACAAGTTGTTTGTAAGAAAAATCATGGAAATTTATGAAGTAAATTCTCAAAAACTGTAGGATACCATTGAGGATGAAAATAATAAAGACCATTCTGCCAGAATTTTAGATAACTAACACAGCGTTAATATTAGAACTTATGCAACAATTGTATATATAAAAATTTGTCACCCCTGAAGTAAATCAAAACTGGAGCCTTAGGTAGCGCTGGGTATTATGATGCCATGCATGGTGAAATCTGAGTACTAATAACAAATATGAAAGAAAAATTGATGAAAGTGGAAAAAAGTCAAATCATCTCATTTGCGCATTTAATACCTACAGTAGAAATTTTAAAAGTTCCATGAATGTCTTTTTTGTAACAGAGATGGTATTACCAGCAGATGCTACTGAAATCATTAACGTATTGGTTGATCATGAGTAACTGGATGGGTTATCAGAACACCAGCAGGAAGATGTGCTATAATTACTTGAGATATATTTGGCGATTTTTTCCCAGGATAACCATGACTTTGGTTGCGCTTAAAATGTAAAACATTAGGTTGATACTGGAGAATATCATCTATGAATGCGACCTGTTCACTGTTCTAAGGCTGCTGAAGTAGTAGTCAGTGAAAAGGAATCAGTAAACTGATTGAGCATGGGCTCTTCATACCATTGTCATGTTCCGCTAGTTTAATATTTATTGTGAAGAAAAAGGGTGGATCAAATTGGGTGTTAATTGATTACTACCAGTTAATTAAAATCACCAAGAAGGAATTTTATCCGCTGCTGAGGGCTGACAATGTTCTCAATTGCCTGGGGCAGCCAATTTTTTGGCAATAGATTGGAACTTTCCATATTTGCAGATAGACTTTCCAAAAGAAGATCAAAAGAAATACGCAATAATCACCACACAAGAATCAAACCAGCTGACAAGAATGACTCAGGGATTGAGTAATGTGACGGCTTTTCCAAAGAAAGGTAGATTTTATCTTGAGTAATCTGATGTTGTATTGCATTTTGGTGTCTTTAGAAGACAACAACTTTTCAAAAGACGTCCACCAATTATTTAGAGCATTTGGAATAATTATTCAAACATCTAGTAATGATGAATATGAAAATTAATCAGAGGAAATGACATTTCTTCAAGCTAGAGTTTAATTCTTTAAGGTTTGTGATAACTTATTGAATTATAACTGCAGGTGCGGAAGATATGGACGTTTAATGGATGTTAATCTCAAAGAGCGTTCAGGACATACTAGTTTTTTGTGATGGTCCTCTACTATTACAATTTATCAAAAATTTTGCCAGAATCACCAAACAACTATTTCACCTATTAAAGGATCCAAAAGAAACTTGATTTTGTGGAAAGAAGAGGCCAAGAAGCTTTTGATGAGCTAAGAAGATATCTGATGACTATCCTGTTAGAAAAACAGTAATTACAATCTAGAGTATATAATTCAGACTAAAGCCTTGTTAATGGCGCTTGTTGCCATTTTATGTCAAGTAGATGGCGACAGGGAAGAGCATTTGATGGAGTATGTGGTTAGAACAGTGACGCCAGCAGAAAGGAACTACACATA
>JAKSZP010009629.1:0-78816 GCA_022478985.1 Massospora cicadina | reverse complement strand
AACCATAAGTTAAACGTAAAAATGGGTATTTTATTTAAAGGAAAGTCAATCAACAAGGAGTGTTGATTGCAAAAACATATTTAAAATGAACTGGGGAAATTTGGGTTCTGCAGAAATGCGCCCAAGCCTTGACGCTCCAATAAACAGATGCTTCCGTCCGTTTTGGCAAAATACACCAAAAGTGCCTTCACTCAAGTAATTGATTAAAGCCTTATTTTACCTGAAGTCAAAATTTCATAGCTGGAGCGGGACTCAAACCCTTGCTCTCCAACCAAGCGAATCAAACCATCTTCATTTAAAACATAAATCGTTCATTTCAAAGCCTGGGCTGAGATAAGAGGCTGGGCGTTTTGCACCCCATTAGTATCAACCTGGACATGCTTGGCTTGCACCCAGCGTTGATCTAAGGTGTGCTTTAGGTCAGGGAGAGCCTGAAGCTTCATCTTCTGGGCCTCCTGTCGCCCAGCCTTATCTCTAGCATCAGTGCCTATTATTATATCATCCAACCATGACAGTGGAGGCTGCTCGGTCACAGCATCCTCCAGAATCTTGCCATTGCCAGGGTCCTTGATAGACCCCTCCATTTTGGTTGGAGGCATTGAGTTAGAAGGCATTGGCCCACTATTGCTAGAAGGCAACGCCTCCCTCACCTCCGCCTCTTCCCCTATGGGCCTCACGCGCTCTGTCACACCCACATCCCTTATGGTCGCCCACCTCTTACGTGATTGAGTGATGGGGAGAACCCCATCCATTTGGGAGGCGACCGCCTCCATAATGTCCTTTGCGGACTGTGCCAAGGCGCCACTCAGCTCAATTTGGAGTCTCATCGCTTCCCACGCCTGCTGGGAGTGTTTTGACTCCTTGTTGACCTTCCTCATGCTTTTCAGCACTCCAGTCACTGCCTCCAAAGTGATGCCAGCCGCAGCCTCCTCCCTTGCTTTGGCTGACATCTCAGTCAGCTTCTCCAACGCCTTTTGGAGAGCCAACTTCTCCTTCTCAGAGGGCACCATCACTGGCACCCCCGCGCTAGGCCAGCTAGGCTTGGCCACTATCATAGGAGGGTGAACCTGAGGACATTTGGCTCTGATGTGCCCCTTCGCATCACACAAGAAGCACCTGTACAGCGGTACCACAGGGACACTCCAGGCCCCCACGGTGACTGAACGAGGTAGCTCCCCATATGATTTTGAGAGTTCAACCTTCAAAACCAAGTCCCCAGATCCTACGGTGAACTTTTTCAAGCTACTGTCCTTCTGCTTCAAGTTCTTTACCAGCTTGTTCTCATTAAAGGAGATCACTCTGCCAAAGCCTTTCAGCTGAGAAATCATGGCCCCTCTAGTGATCACAGGTGGTACATCCCTCAGAATGAGCCTTCTGATCTTGGTGCCAATGTCAAGACATACTGCCTCCTCGTTCTTTATGCTCAAACTGGCAGCCAAAACCTGTTCCTTTTAAAGCTTAGACTGAAAGGTCATAAGTTTCAACCCAGGAGCCAAACGTGAAATATGGAGTGGAACAAACCCACACACCTCAATAACCCTGACCATGAGCATCTCCTTAGACCATCCAGTCTTCACTTCCACGGCGTGAGCCCTCTTGAGACTCTCCACCATGCTCGCCATCAGATCCTTGGATGGGCCGGAGTTCCCCACTTCAAAAAGCTTGGTTCTGACACCAAATCCATTAGCAGCTGCCGCAGCAAAGGAGACTGAAGCCCCCTCTGCAGCAGAAGCCACCCCCGCTGTTGATTTGTTAATGGAGTTGGTCTCTCCAGTTTGGTTTTGTGACAAAGTTTGCTCTCCAGGCCCTTTTTGTGTGGGAACCATTGCAGCCCTTTTGGGTCAGTCCGTCATTTTGGTACGTGAGTGTTCTCACCTTTTTCTGCACCAGTGTAAGCCCATGTAAGCTACTGGCTGCTATCCAGGTTTCAGGCTAACCTAGAAAACCGCGGTGATTATTGTAGACAGGTGAGCTGAAGCTCAGCCAATCAGGATTGCCCCACCCTTGTCGCTGAGACCTGCTTTTGCAGCACCCCACCTCATAGGAAAGTAGTGTGACAGATGATACGCCTGACTCTTGCCTCCCCTTTCCTGCACATATTCCCCCCCAAAGGAGAGTGGAAGCACCCGCGAGAACAGGTTGGATCACAGTCATTAGCTTCCATCCCACTCTCCATCCAGGCCACTACAGGATCCTTCTAGGACGCCTCTCTGGGTTCTGGTGTTGGCTACTCACTCATGTTTCCACAAGCTTTCCTCAGTTGCGCCACATGAAGGCCCCAGCTTACCCTACCTAGCTCTCATATTTGTCAATTCTCACCCACTCACTCAATAATATTGAACCCATCAGGCTTGATAATTTCAGATTCGATCTTATTTGCCAATTCTCACCCACTCACCCAAATAGATTGACCCTATCAGACTCAAAGGTTTCAGATGTCAGTCAGTGAAATTTTTTAAAGTAGATTGTAAGGATCCCAGCTGCAGCCATTAAGTTAAAGTAGTATATCTGTTGAAATAATTACCTTGGCGAGGATTTCTAAGGCACAGGTCAATGCACTAATACTAAGAGTGAATTGTATGAAGTCGGTTACTCTGAAAAGTAAAATGGAAACACAAATAGCGTTCAAGTTTTTATATATTTTTTCACATAACTTTCCATTTTTCACACAATTTTTTCTGATTAAAACTTTTTTATAACTTTATTTTTCAGAAGTACTAAATTCAGAACAAGTAAATATAAATTCTGCATCACAAATAATATGTGGAAATGGTAAAATTTATGTAAAATCCAAGATAAATAATTGAAAATTGAAGCATACTGCAGTTATTTCATATTTCCAGCGGCCAGGCTTGCAGATCCTCCTTATTCCAGCTAGTAGCCATCCACTGCTGATATAAGACTAGATACCTTCTTTCCTGAATCGACCTTTATTATATGATACTTTTTAAAAAAGATTCAGCAGTAGCAGGAACAACCCTGTATACAATCACCCAAATCTTTATTTTTAACTCCATACCATTAATTTAATAATGATAGGAGATAGAAAAAATTATGTTTATCCTAGCCAGAACAGATTTTGAACCTGTTATGGTATTTTTATCCTATCTTAACTTATGATTACAGTTGTGTGAAACAACACCCAATTTTTTATAAAGCTCCATAATTTATGTAAAAATTAGATTAAATGGAAAAATAAGAGGGGAGGGTGAAAAAAAACTTTCTTTTGCTTTGATACCCAAATTGAAGCAAAATTCGGATTTTTTTAATAAAATACAAAAAACAACTGCTCAATCAAGCCAAAGCTTACTGATGTCAATGCAATCGACACCTGCTGCCCCAGCTTGGGGTGGTGGTGCACCACCATCTGGCATCTTTTGGCCACCACTGAAGCACGCCCATGCTGGCTCTGCTAGCCCTCCCAATGCTACTGGGCGTTATGTCCCCCTCAGGACTTGGCCCACCACCTCGCAAGCTCTCAGGTGTGCTCCAGAGTCCTTTGGTGCTCCCATGGAGCAATTTGCATTTCAGCCTCCAGGTCAAATATGGGAATCTTTTCCCATACACAAGCGCGGCCATCATTGAGATGGCCATGGCAGTTTTCAAACCCACCAGTTTTATTGACTTCCGCCCCTTTAAGGGGTATTTTGACCTTGTCTTCCATTCAGAAGCTGATGCAGCGGCAGCAGCCAAGCTGCAAATCATTTATAAAAAAATTCCCATTCCCACCATTCGCACCCAGCTCCTGGATGAGGCCACTTTGGTGGTCCAGTTTGCCAGGGTGCCCTCTTTCCTTTCCCCCAAATGCCTCCACCACAAGCTCATGAAGGGTTTGGCTATTTACAGCGCAGACCCTATGTTGCAGTTTGTGGTTCCCAATGGGGCAGATCGGTTGGCAGGGCCTCGCGCCTTTGCAATGATCTGCCCATTTCATTGAAACTCTCACCTCACAATTCCCCCCCCCGCACTGTGATCAGATCTGCCCCTGATCACCCATTCTGGGCGCGCGTCAAAAACAGCTGCGTCATTTGCCCCTTATGCTTCAAACTTGACCACTCAAAGTGCAAGTGCCCCAAGGTTGCCACTTCTGCCACATCCACCGTTAAGGGCTCAGGCGCTGCCTTGGCAGCTGCCTTGCCCCAATTTTTTGAATGGGGCTCAATCCTCCTGCCCCCAATGTCGGGGAATTCTGGCGCTGCTTTGCAAGCAGCAGCCAATCAAAATTTAAAAATCTTGAAAATTGACTGGATTACAGAATCCTGATTCAATAGCTGAACCAGTTTCAGCTGAACTGCCTTGGTCAACAGCATGTGGCCAATCAGCTCCAGCCACAGCCCTAATTCTGGTGGCTGGCCCAGCACTGACTGAATCCAATCCATTTGAGGCTCTCAAATGGATTGAGGAGGACGGGCGGCCATGCCACGTGAAACCCAATTTTGCTTTGGAAAGTTCTTTGTTGATCCTCCTGAATCACATTCCCGCTGTTTTCATCCAAAAAATGTGTTTCCCACTTATAAAAATATCAACAATATTGCAGTTGTGGCTGCAGCTGCCCCAGCCAACACCCTCCTCCACCAGCAACTCCATGGGGCAATGGAGCCCCTTGTCAAGGGTATTCCTATCCCCAATTTTCCTCATGATTTTGAGGAAGATGCGAAGTATGAAATTGAGGAGCTTGCTTTCAGTGCGAGCCATGCTTGCATCGATGCGGAAAAACTTCTCTTTTTGACCCCAATTATCCCCAAACCCAACAGCGCACTAAGTCATTTACTTGTGTGCCGGCTCTCATCAATTTTTATGAGCATCAACTTGCTCCATATATTGAGGTGATGGACACCACCGGCCTCAATAATGAAGAAAACCCCCAATTATACCTCCTTATGCCTCATGTCGCTGATGCTCCCACCCCAATGCTGTCCGCCATGGTCTGCCAGATAAAGCGGGCGCCAGACAAATGCTTCCCCAACTCCTCCTCGCCATCTGATATGGCTTCCTAGGCTGATAACCTAGGGGCTATATTAGGAATTTTTTTTAATTTATGATCATCCCTTTGTTTGGCCCATTTGCAAATAAAGATGCATGGCGGCTCCCCCTTTTGGGTTAGGCACCACTAATATTAAAAAAGAGGGGAGGGTGGAACACAGTCAATTTGGCCAAGGTTAAAGGACTGGGAAGTCAGCTGATAGTTTTCTAGAACTTTTGACCGTTGCTGGTTAGCAATTGCCATTGCTAGCCATAGTTCTAGCATTGATGGGCTTACAGGCCATTTTATCTTGAGTTGATTCATTGCTTCATTGTGTATGAAAAAATCCAGCAGGAAAAGCCAAGTGTGTTGCTTTATAGCACTCAGGGATTAAGCATGAGAATTCAAAATCTGATGGAGATTCTCAGAAATAATCTGAATGGTCTTCAGTATCAAACTTTTTGATAGGAGCGCTCATTGTTTAAACTCTTGGCATTGATAGCTAAGTCCATCACCTATACAAATTAACAGTAGATGAAGGATTGTAGTTGGATTGGGGATGTACTTAAGGTTTTCACAGAAAAAAAAGCCTGCAACAGACACATTTTCATTGGCAATCGTTCACCTGGAAGAATATGTCACATTGTGGACCAATACTTTTTAACATGACACATTCATAATATTGGTGGCCAGTATCTGTTTCCAGTTCAGCGCATATGGGGAAATCATTGCACAGGTAGTCCAGTTCACTATGTTTACCAAATCTAAATGCGTGGTGCAGGATCCACCTGGTGACTGACTGTTGCTTAGCCATTACTAGTCAGAAGTTAAAGCCTAAATTAACTCCTTCATTTGTTAGTTAGTGTCATGGCCTTTAACTACCAGTCATTCAGAATTCTTTTAGCAGGTGGGTTGCATCCAGGTTTTGGAAGTGGCCCCCATATTTGTTTAGGGTTGATTTGTAGCAAATTTCAATTGTTTTGGAGGCATACTAATGGCAATTCAATTGTGTTCCTCCCAGTTCATTGTGGAAATCATTGTATAAAAATAAGCTTAAACATCCCTTTAGATTTGGTCAGCATCCCAATTTGATACCCAAACAACCAGATGCCTAGGCACACTGCTCAATTTTACAGTCACCAGTAATATAGGCTATCTTTCTGGGGAGACATTCACAGGTGATCCGCCATCCATTTTCAAAATGATCATGAGGAGACTAGCTCCAGGAGGCCCTGGACTCTTGTCCAGTTCACATTCCATGCTAGTGTCAGACAGTGCATATGCATCTGTGTTAACCTAAGAAACAATTTTTCTAAATCTGCCAAGCATGGGATTTGAAATCCAGAAGGCTCAGCCCCCTTCACTCTTTGGTTTGAACAGGGTCTCTAGTGCTATCAGCGCCACTTTTGTCTTAAATCATAGGAAGGTTCAGAGCATTGTCCTGATCTTTTTCTCTAGGTTTGGGCTCATTGGTATCATGTGGTGACATGCCATAGCTTTAAGAAGATGAACACGTTGATGGCTAGTACTTTCTCCTCAAGGCATAGCCTTGTATTTTTCCAGCATGATGTTCAGGCAACAGGCTCATTAGAACCTCTTAATAAGTTTCTAGTACTGCTGGCCCTTTGTCATTAAAATTATCCCAATATATCAGATCATCTGAGAGTTCTGGATTGGTGATGTATCAGTAAGCGTGCTGAAGTTCAGGACGCCAATCCTCATTACTGAGGTTTTTTCCATGTTGATCTTTGCATTCAACACTAACAGGTATAGGTCTAGGCTCCTTGGCACCTTGAAGGTTGGTCAGGGAACTGATACCCACTACCATATTGTCTGAAAAGGCTAGCGTTTTCAGTGGAATTTGGTTAGGGTGGATTAGGCCCAAGAGTTTGTGTCCACCACAACCAATAAAATGTTCGCTGTGAAGTTAAACAGAATTGGTGACATGTGATTGCCTAGTTGGAGACACTGCCTGACCAGAATATTGTTGGTTACACTTTTGGCAATGATTACTTTGATGATCAGTTCAAGTACAGATTTAAAATCCATGATCTAAATATAAGGGAATACCAACCACCTTTAGCACTGCATGTAGGAAGGACCATGCTACCCAATTGTAGGCCTTTTACATGTTGAGGAACACGAGATAGCCCTGTTTGGATCCAAATATGTCCTGCAGCATATTTTGGACTGTACCAATACTGTCCCAGGTGCTTCAGCCCTTGATGAACCCGTTTTAAGCTTTATGCAGCATACTTGGTGTTGAATCTTAGTCCTACTTCAGATGGGCTAGTTTTTCTTCAGAAATATACTGGTGTTTCGAGCATCTATTGTATGGAGACAATAAACCAGATGGTGACAATAGTCAAGATATAAACTGCTTGGAAATGATACTTCAAAGCTGTATTCTTCTGTTGTTTACTTGGACAATGGCTCGCTGCCCTGATCCTTCTGATCCCAAGTAATTTCTCAACTTAATACAATGAAAAAGTATTAAATAGAAAAAGTTTGTATATTAAGCAATTAACTTGTAGTGATAAACAATTGTATTTTATTAGTATTAACTTAAAGATAATTTATAGGGTTCAATATTAATTACATCTTACCCATGACGCCTCCTTTTCAATGGCACTTAGTCAGAGAAAAACATAATAAGTTCATCTGAGGGTCTACAATCTTTTTGATTTGGGGCATCTCACATGGCCCCAGGGTCAGTGTCAAACTCATATTATCTCAAGACAGCATTTCTGACGCATCTGCAAATAGCTGAACTAATGCTTTTCTCAAGCAATCAGCAGCACATACCAAGGCGATTAATATCACTAATTAGTAATAAAAACAATAAAAAACTCAATTGACACTAAAAGCTAATTTTGACATAGACCACAAAGCCCACATGCCCGAGTCATCAAGTAACCTATTATAAAGTCTGACTTAACCAACAAAGCCCCTGGGCCCATGACATCATAGTCAATTATTAAGAGGACTTGCTAGGCCACAAATCCTAAGTTCAGATATACTTGGGATATTTTTAGTCTATAATCACTGATAATTTTAACATGATACATAATAAATTAGCATCAGCTAATATTATTATTTCACCTATCAAATTACCCAATGATTTAGGTCCAGTCAACCTTTCAACACTTCCCCCTCCTTGACTGGATAAAAGTGGAGGGTATTCTTTTTTCCTTGGTAATAACATCCAATTTTTTTGACCTTCAGAATATGATGCTATGTTAGTAGAATTTTGGCCCTGGATAGACTTTTCTTATTCAAATCCATATTTTCATTCTGCATGCTACAGTTAGCTCAAAAATTTGCCTTTGTTTCCTAGACTGGTTCAAACAGCTATACTTTGACGCTTTTCAAAAGTTCAACTTCTATGCCTGCTGCAACTCCAGCAATCCTTAGCAAACCCAAACCTGTCCCATTAGATTTGATCACGCTTTCTCCTCCCAAAGAAGGGTTATTTAGCCCCAGTGGCAATGAGGCTTTAGAATTCCTAGCTTAAATTTATTTTTCTTAATTGTTATTTTTTCATTTTCATGAGTTTAATTATTATTATTTTGATATATTTTTTTAAGTTTTATGTTTTATATTTTTTCTTTTTTCATTTTTTCTCTCTTTTTTAATAAGAATCAATAGAGCTTAATAAAGTGGATATGGGAAGAATCCAAAGAGTTAAGAGTATGCTTCAGGACATCGATGAATCCCCCCTTGGGTTGGGACCATCTAGTACTAAAAAAAGAGTATGCTTCAGGATCTTTCTAATGCTAGGACATTAAATGATAAATTTGTCATTGTCATAGCTATATTTACCCCCTTCAAGCCTGGGGTATCTGCTGCATTGCTTAGCCCTGTAAGGGCAAAGCCTGACATGAAAGATATCCCTGATATATCTTTTCTTATTAGTAGAATATATGATATATGCAATCAGCTTAAACAATTGAAGATGATAGCAAAATCAATAGCAGAACGAATAATGAGTCAGACAAGTCGATTAAGCCTAACAAATCTAAATTGAACATTGGAACACCTGGGTCAGGTCATAGTAGTCCTAACTAGGCAGTTGACTACTAGTCTAAGCTTTGTTTATCTAAGACAAGAAGAGCCTAAAGAATCTAAAGCTAGATAAGAATCAAGTAAGCCCTAAGGCTAGTTCAATTAGTCTGAAAAGTGTATATAAGCTGAATATTTCTAAAATCAAATCTTGCAGTCAATACAGTTAAGATGCTTCTAAATACTTTCTTTGATTTACCTGCTCTTGATCCTTAGTAAAATACAAGGATCTCAATTATCAAGCTTATATCAATTTAACAACCCTGAAAATCCAACTATTTCCACTAACCCAATTTCACAATTACCCACTGTCACTGGTATCTTGGCCTTAACAGGGGTTGGAATAGCTGAAGATCTACAGCCTATATTAGGGCCCAACAGACCTTTATTCACAGCCGTTATATTTTTTATCCGCATCCTACCCTTGTTATACTGGACTCTTAGCTCAGGAATGGCAAGTTCACGAGTTGCTATGCCAAACTGGGTTAAAGCTATTCCAGTACCTGACAAATTGACTGCCAACCAAACAAAATATTACCCCTTTTCCTTATGCTACTAGGCGCAATAGCTGTATATATATTGTTAAAGGCCTATAGCAAAATTAAGGCGCGCTGATTTTTTCTGAGTCTCAATCAGACAATATATTAAGGAACTCAAAAAGACCCAGCCAAGTGCAGACTGTGACAGTAGCTAATCATGCTATTCCCTTTAGCTCTATAGTAAACTTTCCTGAAAAGTTGACACTCTCAACTATAAAGGAAGGAATGGCTTTATTAAGTGCACAATTCAAAATCTACCCCAACACTTATCAAAATGATGCATGCAAAGTGATGGCAATAGGTTCCCAACTCACTGAGGATGCACTTAGTTGGTTTGTAAAGGCTCTTGAAGAAGATGAAAGTCTATGCACTGATTATGAGTTTTTTAAAAGTCGAATTTTAGCTGCTGCAACACCAGCTGGATCAAGATTACAAGCACATATAGCTCTACTGAAGTAAGACAGAAAGATCAAGCCATGGAGGATTATAAAAATTTTTTTTGATGCGTTTCATAAAGCTGATTTAGATTCTGAGATGGGTTCACTTCTCTTTCGCCAAGGCTTGAATGACTTTTGGACAGAATTGGTTAGACATCATCCAATCACTATGCCTCTTCAGGATTCAATTGAGACCACAACAAATCTGATGATTGAAGCACCTACTATTTCAAACAAAAATAAGGAAAAGAAACTCATCAGAGCTAACTATTAACAACGTTGGACCAAAGAAAAGCTATGTTATAACTGCCACAAGCCTGGTCATTGTGCAAATGAATGCTCAGAAAAAAACAGTTTCTGCTAAATCTCCATTAAAGAAAAATGTTCAGCCTTATCCTATTTTGTATGTAGCTCTAAGCCATGATGAATATAAAGAATGTACAGAGGCTTTAATAGATACAGGCGCATCGAGAAATTTTATTTCTGAGAAATTACTAGAAAGTTTAAAATGTACAAAAGGAATTGAATCGCTTGATGTAACTCTTAAGAATGGGGAGATTATTGACACCTATCGTTCAGATCAGCCCATTAGGCTTCATATTGGTTTTTATACCTCAGATGTTGAGTTCTGGGTGCTTAAGGAAACTACTCAACCAGTGATACTTGGATATAACTGGACATGTCAGATGAAACTTCAGTACCAGTATGAGAATCATGCCGTTGTTGTTAGCTTTAATGGGAAAAAGGAAGTTTGGCCTTTGATTAAAGCAAGATGCTCTGGGCTGTTAGTCACTTATACTCTAATTATAGATTTGGAGGCCTGTAAATCAACTATTTTAAGTACTTAAGGCATTGGGCTTCAGTTTTCAGCGAAGAGGAAGACAATCAACTGCCCCAGCATAGCCTATTTGATCATGCAATAGACTTGGTTCCAGGTAAAAAGCCTACTCATGGCCCAATATACAGCTGTAATCAACGGGAACAAAAAGCTTTGCGAGAATAAATTAGATACCATGCTAAGAAAAGGGTTTATCAGAGTTTCATGATCCTCATGCTCATCACCACTTTTATTTGTGAGCAAGAAAGATGGAGGTTTACGTCCATATTTCAATTACCAGAAGCTTAATGATATCACTATAAAAAACAAGTATCCTTTACCTGATGCAGACCACCTCAGCGACCAATTTTCTGGAGCAACAATATTTTCAAAAAATGATCTTAGAGATGCACTTAATCAAATCTGAATCAAAAGAAGGAGATGAGTGGAAAACTGCCTTTAGAACAAGATTTGACCTGTATGAATATCTTGTAATGCCATTTGGTTTATGCAACGCACCTAGCACATTATAACAGATGATCAATACTGTACTAGGAGGCTACATGGACTAATTTTGTGTTTCTTACCTAGATGATATCTTAGTATACAGTAAAACCAAAGAGGATCATCTCAACCATCTTCAACTAGTATTTGAGTATTTCAAAAATTTAGTTTGTATGTTAAATTATCAAAATGTGAGTTTGCACAAAAGAAGAAGTAGAATTCCTTGGTTATGTTGTAAGCAAGAATGGGTTTACAATGGCACCAAGTAAGTTGATGCTATTACTTATGGCCTACACCAACTAGCAGAAAGGAGGTGAGAAGCTTTCTAGGTTTAGCAAACTTTTGCAGAGATTTTACCAAGTATTTTCAACAATTGCATTACCTTTAACACAACTCACCTCTGATAATGTAGCTTTTAAATGGTCATCAAAGGCAGAAAAATTCTTTAATGACTTAAAGAAAGCGTTTACTACAGCACCAGTTTTAGCAATGCCAGACTATGAAAGGCCATTTGTGGTTGAACTGATGCCTCAGGGTTTGCACTTGGAGGTGTTTTGCTACGGGAGGGGAATGATAATAGGCTTCACCCTATACCTACTACTCAAAGAAGTTTATTCCAGCTGAATGCAATTGCCCCATTTATGATAAAGAGATGTTAGCCATTGTTCAGACCTTGAAGCGTTGGAGAAGATACCTATGCGGGGCTAAAATCCAGTTACCATTCTGACTAATCATAAAAACTTAACTTACTTTTCTCTCCTCAGCAACTAAATCAACGTCAAGCCAGATGGGCTCTCACTTTAGCTGACTATGAGCTAGAACTTGGTTATAAACCAGGAAAAATTAATGTTGTCCAAGATGCTTTAAGTAGAAGATCAGATCTTATCCCAGATGAGGGGAGATAGAAGACTAAAATACTCAAGTCTTACTAAAACTAAACAGAAAATCAGATCAACTGGACCATCTAGTACTAAAAAATCAGATCAACTTTCTCACCTTGTCCTAGTAAAATGGGAGGACAAATTGATCAAAGCCCAGGGGAAAGACACTTATTGCCAGAAAATCATATCTGATTTAAAGAATAACAACAATAGCATTTGGTACCAAAAAGGGTTATTCACTTAAAGGATATCTTCTACTTTGGAAACAGCGTCTCTATATATGTGAAGGTCCTCAACGGCTAACTATATTACTTGAATACCATGACACAAGCATGGCAGGTCACCCTGGAAGAAATAAAATGCTTTCACTTATTCAGAGAACATACCGTTGGCCTTGTTTGATAAAAGAGTGATCTAATACCTAGCTGGTTGTGAGACCTGTTGTTGTACAAAGGCTAGAAGAGGACAATCACAGGGCTTACTGGAACCTCTAAGTATGGCAACAAAACCATGGGATTCAGTTTCCTTGGATTATATAGTTAATTTTACCAAATTCAAATGGTTACAATGCGATTTTAGTAGTCGTTGATAGATTTACAAAGATGGCTCACTTCATACCTACTAAAACATCTGTAACAGCTAAGGAAACAGCCCAACTATTTATAAGGATGTCTTTCTTTTTTACACGGCATTCCCAAAGAAGTGATAACAGACCGTGGCGCTCAGTTTACATCGAATTTTGGAATCAAGTAATGAAGTACCTAGGTATCAAAAGATGTCTATCCACTTCATACCATCATCAAACTGATGGACAGACAGAACGCGTAAATCAGGTATTAGAGTTTTATCTAAGACGCTATGTGAATTCTGAACAAAATAATTGGGTAGAGCTTCTATTAATGGCCCAGTTCTGCTATAATAACTTGGACCATGCTTCTATAGGTATGTCACCCTTTAAAGCAAATTATGGTTATGATGTGAATTGGGGACCCAACTTCACTAAAATCTCAGAAAACCCATCAGGTAGAGACTTTATCAAAGATATTCAACAAACTCATGCCTTATGCATTGCAAATCTAAAAAGAGCAATAAGGACATATAGGGATTTTGCTGATAAGAAAAGAGTACCTGGGAAGGTCCTAGAAATTGGATATGAAGTTCACCTAGATGCAAAAAATGTAACTATAAGTGTTCCATCACGCAAATTAGCACACCAATGCATAGGACCTTTTACAGTAGAAAAAATTATAGGTAAGGTAGCATATCAAATAGTATTACCCGTGAATGGAAAATCCACAATGTATTTCACCAATCCCTTTTACATAAGAAAGATGGTATCTCTCTACCCCATTAACAAATCAGAACATATGCCCCTTCATTGATTAAAGGAGAGACTACAGAGTATGAAGTAGAAGCAATCCTTAAGAGTAGGAAGCAATATGGAAAGATTCAGTACCTGGTAAAATGGGCAGGGTACTTGTTGAAGAAAATACTTGGGAACCAAAGAAAAACCTTAAAAATGAAAAGAATCTACTTCAAGGTTGGAAAAAAAGAAAATTGCAGATGGCTTCAGCCTTGGTTGGGGATAATTTCAGGGCAAAGCCTGACATGAAAGATATCCCTGATATATCAGTTTTTATTTATAGAATATATGATATATGCAATCAGCTTAAACAATCGAAGATGATAGAAAAATCACATAGCAGAAAAATAATAAGTCAGACGAGTCAATTCAAGCCTAAAGAATCTGAATTGAACATAAGAACATCTGGGGCCAGGTCATAGTAGTCCTAACTAGGCAGTTGACTACTAGTCTAAGCTTTGTTTATCTTAGACAAGAAGAGCCTAAAGAATCTAAAGCTAGATAAGAATCAAGTAAGCCTAAAGCTAGTTCAATTGGTCTGAAAAGTGTATATAAGCTGAATATTTCTAAAATCATTCCTTTCAGTCAATACAGTTAATATGCTTCTAAATACTTTCTTTGATTTACCTGCTCTTGATCCTTAGTAAAATACAAGGATCTTTATTAGCAAGCTTATATCAATTTAACAACCCCAAAAATCCAACTATTTCCACTAACCCAATTTCACAATTACCCACTGTCACTGGTATCTTGGCCTTAACATGGGTTGGACTAGCTGAAGCTCTACAGCCTATATTAGGGCCCAACAGACCTTTATTCACAGCCGTTATATTTTTCATCATCATCCTACCCTTGTTATACTGGACTCTTAGCTCAGGCATGGCAAGTTCACGAGTTGCTATGCCAAACTGGGTTAAAGATATTCCAGTCCCTGACAGGCCCCTCAGCCAGAATTTTCTCGAGTATCTTTTGCACATAAAGTTTAGCAACTACTTCAGAGGCTTCAGGTATGAAAACCTTTCTCTGAGAGAGAGTTACCACATGTACGTTTGTAACTTCTTCATATGGTGCTAAAATATAATCTGTTTTGCTAGTAATCAAGGCCTCATAGCCCATATTTTGTGTCAGCCAGGTGAGACTGGTGTTTTTGGTATAATAAAGCGTCCTGCATCTATTGTGCTTGTTCTTTTCCCTCCACATGCGCGTTATCTGAAAGGACTACATTAACATTATGCTTACAGCATTGGGAAGCATAGTGTCCCTTACAATTGCAGTTATAGCAAGTAATCTTAATTAATGGACATGAGGCCCTAGTATTTAAGGTTTGCTCAGTTTTCACAGATGGATCACTGTCAGTATTATTGGTATTGTAGGTTTTCCAACAGAGGCATCAGGTCCTGATCTGTATCCTGTATTGGGAGGACACTATCTTGTGAGCATCCACGCAGATAAACAACCAATTCAGACGTTGCAAGGTTTTGCACAAAAGCAGACAATAAGGTGTTTTACAAATTTTGGTAAGATTTTACTGCATGTTATGATGCAATCTTAGCATAAAGATCAATCATAGCCTTTGCACCTAAAAGGACTTGAGCTTCATGATAGAATCAATCTGAAAATTCATCAATTGTTTCATCTTTATCTAAGCTGATATTCATGGATTTGAATTTTCTAGTTGACATTCATTATGAACCTCCAAATTCATGAAGCACGGCCCCTTTAACTTTGGCATAGGTTGGGTTTTTCATCCAAATGAGGCATAATTAACTCAATACTCCATTCATCTAAGCAGTTGATCATAGTGGTCACTTTGTTACGGTCACTAGCCCTATACATAGCCATTTCTAAGCGTTTATTAAAAGTGATTATATTTCCATTCTTATTAAAAGCATGCAGGTTTGATGGTTTGTAATTATCATTCTTATGCTCATGAGCATTTCAATTACTTCTCTGCTGGCTTGAACCAAGCGTATCAGGGCGCTGAGGCGCTGTGCCACAGTTAGAGGAACTAGGGTTGGACAAAGCAACCATTCTACGTGGCAATTGCCAATGTGGCTAAAATTAATCTCATAACGTTCAGAGGCATCATTTTCAGTAGAATCGCTTTGGGCGTGCTGGCTTTGACCATCATCCCAATCTTTTAATATTGCTATTTTTCTCATTCAGATTGGTCATTTGATATTGAAGAGCAGAAATCACTTGATCTTTATCTCTGATTATTTTATTTAGATCATTCACTTCTTTATGTAGAGCATTATTTGTCTCATTAATAAAAAATCTTCTTTGGTGAAAATTATCAATTTGATGACTCATTATAACCACTTGGTCTTGATTTTTTTTGTAAATTTATCCTTAAAAATTGATATAGTCAAGGGTTTCTCCTCTGCTCAGCATGGTCAGCATCTGCATTCCCAGCCATGGGCGCCACTTATTAAAGTTTTGTCCTACTTCAGATGGGCTAGTTTTTCTTCAGAAATAAACTGGAGTTTCGAGCATCTATTGTATGGAGACAATAAACCAGATGGTGACAATAGTCAAGATATAAACTGCTTGGAAATGATACTTCAAAGCTGTATTCTTCTGTTGTTTACTTGGACAATGGCTCGCTTCCCTGATCCTTCTGATCCCAAGTAATTTCTCAACTTAATACAATGAAAAAGTATTAAATAGAAAAAGTTTGTATATTAAGCAATTAACTTGTAGTGATAAACAATTGTATTTTATTAGTATTAACTTAAAGATAATTTATAGGGTTCAATGTTAATTACATCTTACCCATGACGCCTCCTTTTCAATGGCACTTAGTCAGAGAAAAACATAATAAGTTCATCTGAGGGTCTACAATCTTTTTGATTTGGGGCATCTCACATGGCCCCAGGGTCAGTGTCAAACTCATATTATCTCAAGACAGCATTTCTGACGCATCTGCAAATAGCTGAACTAATGCTTTTCTCAAGAAATCAGCAGCACATACCAAGGCGATTAATATCACTAATTAGTAATAAAAACAATCAAAACTCAATTGACACTAAAAGCTATTTTGACATAGACCACAAAGCCCACATGCCCGAGTCATCAAGTCACCTATTATTAAGTCTGACTTAACCAACAAAGCCCCTGGCCCATGTCATCATAGTCAAATATTATTAAGCGGAATTGCTAGGACACAAATCCCAAGTTTGAATATACTTAGGATATTTTTAGTCTATAATCACTGATAATTTTGATATGATACATAATAAATTAGCATCAGCTAACATTATTGTTAGAATTTTAACCAGATGGAATCCTCCAATGATTTAATGTTATTTGGGATGAAATGGCCAATTCTGGTGGAATGGTTTCTTGACTGAATTTAGTGTCATTTAATATGATTGCTGGTTAGTTGCTCCCCAATTTAGGTTGAGCCAAAATTAGTATTCCACTGAGCTTAGAATTAGGTTTGTGTAAGGCCAATCAGTGGCCATGAATTAGTATAAGGATCACCAGTGACTAATAGCTGAGGATGATCCAATTGGTATCAGTCAGCAGAATCAGTGTTTGATGCCAACAACCA
Organism: Massospora cicadina; assembly: GCA_022478985.1. Taxonomy (NCBI): domain Eukaryota; kingdom Fungi; phylum Entomophthoromycota; class Entomophthoromycetes; order Entomophthorales; family Entomophthoraceae; genus Massospora; species Massospora cicadina. The sequence continues at coordinate 61,694 of JAKSZP010009629.1, read as the reverse complement.
TTTGTGGTCCGTTGTGGGATTATGGTGGAAAGCTGATATATTCGCTTCAATTGTTCATCTATGAATTCACTGCCTATAATAATAATCCAAGGTTGGCGGATCTGACAATCATGAGTTTGAGGAGGCCAAAGTTGTTTCTGGTGCCTCATTTATTATAATTAAATAATTAAGATAAGATGAGAAATGATGTTGGCAAGATGCTGAGATATTCTGAGTCAAAGCGAGTGATTGAAGTTGTTTCCAGTGCATTTATATCAACTTGAAGGTCAAAGCCAAATTTTACGTTTAATTAAATTATTTAATTATATGGCTCATCAGTGACTTAAGGACGAGGATGAGTCAAAACTAATTCAGACATCAGGAAGGATAGAGCAAGAGGGTTGACGCCAGGGAAGAGTATAATGTAGAAGAAGAAGAAGAGTAGTTGCCTGGAAGAGCCAATAGGTCAGCGGTGAACACGGTAGCCCTTTTGTAAATAGTATAAATACCTGGCGCTTCCCTTTCAATAAATATCTGCCTTTGCCTATCTACCTTTTTTTATAAGTTTATATTTATTTCGTTGGTTGTATTATAGGTTAGGGGAACCCCAAATGGTGCAGGTGAGATGCCAAGGGGTTATCCAGTGCTTCTGGCCTTGTCGCCTAAGGCAAAATGGCAAGGCTGACCAGTCTTCATACTGGTTAGCCTGCCAACTAGAAGAGCCCATAGTCAATTTCCAACAATTATTTCCCCTATCAAATTACCTGACAATCTAGGTCCATTTAACCATTAAGCACATGGTTTCATCGCCATTAGCCAATGTGATGAGATGTGCATGAGCAGCTTGTAGTCAGCATTAATTGGAATAATTGGGCACTAGTTCTGGAGTTGGCATTGAAGTCCCTTTTTGTACAAGAGCACAATTTGGGTCTCCCAGCTTCCCGAGATTTGTTGTCCATTTTTCAGGCAGTAGTTAAAGAGAATCTGAGCTCTGGTGCAATGCAGTTTCTGAATGCGCTGTAAACTTCTGTGCACATGTTATTAAGGCCTGGTGCTTTCATCTTCAGCAAGTCTTAGCGCACGTTTGACTTCATCAGTCAAAATGTTGGCAGACAAGATAGTAACATCTTCCAGCATATAGGCCCCTAGTGACATCTTGGCCAGGTTAATTAGGGCTTCTGTCACCATTTAACTTGTCTCTCATTGTTGGAATATCTTGCCGTAGAATTTTCAATCTCATTCTTGATTGTTTCCAGGTCCGTTGTTACTTTCCCTGTTGTCATCTCTACCTTATGTATCTTAGCCTTGGTTCAGATTTTCTTGAGAAGCGACAGGTCCTTTTTGGTCATTGTTCCCACTAGGCTCTGATATTGGTAGGTGGCGTTAACCCATCACTCCATGTCTTGTTTGGCCATTAAGGCCTGATACCATTTATGAGTTCTTTTGTATTTGCTCCACCATTCTTGGATGTCCCGCTGGAAGAGTTTTAAACTCTCCAGTGCATCTTTCAGTTGTTTTGTAGTGGCAGTTTGCTTTTAGGTAGTTTTTTTCTCAAACCTCATATTATCAGGCCTACTATTTTCTTTAATCTGGACCCATCTTTCCAGAGGATCTATCTCTGGGTGACAAGCTAGATATGTGACCAGTCATCTAGTCCTGCTTCTATAGTCTGGTGCCACTCCCTATCTCTCAGCGTGGCTGGTGCCAACTGCCATTCTCAGTTCCTTGGGGGTTCATTAAGATCAATGTCCACACGGACAATCATGTGGTCACTCTCAGAATTATACTGGTCTTGCTGTTGGTTGTCAACGGCTTGATATTGGATGAAACCAATATTTAATCCAACTACAAACCAGTCTGTGGGTCCTGGCAGAGTCATATGACCACCACATTAGGTTGTCCAGATTATCATCCTCATCGTTGATTGTGAGGCACATCCCTGATTTGACTAGGTAACCTAGCATATCATTGGCCTTACAGTTGAGGCTTTCTCTTGTTGAGAATATATCCCAACTCCCGTTTGTACAACAGTTCAGGTCTTTTACTATAACTGTTATCGCCTTGGTTGGTACTTCAATATATAATTACAAAAAAGTAGGTTTTTTGGGGCTTTGGCAGGGCATAGACAGACACCAAACTAAGGCTTTTGCCAGTTTCCCTATTTGTAGCGGTTGATATTAAGATCCTTTCATCCTGAGTTTCCTCCATGAATACCAAGTCTATTGTCATGTTCAGCGCAACAATCACCACATGATCTGTCCAGAGGGCTTGACAGCCTATTTGACAGAACCACAGGTGTTTTGTCACATCACAGTTTGAGATTTGCACCATCTCCTTTTAGTTACCTGCTTGTGTTTCTGATATTAAATTTAAGTCAATATTATATTAGTTTTTTAGTGATGAAGCTTTCGCCTTGTTGTTTGTATGCTTGCCATCCCCCAAGAATTTGTAATCACAATCTTTATTTACAGCTGCCTGACCCATGGGTATAAGGTCTGGTATTTCTGGGCTGTGCATGGAGTTGGGAACGGAAGTTTGGTTAGAAACGGATGGTGTCATCAAGGATGGGCAGGGATATTGCTCAGCTTTTGGGGTCAGTTAGTCAGTACTGGTATAATATTACTGGGATTTTTGCATACTAGGAATTCAGTCTCCATCCCTGTCTCCATATCAATGGGTAATGGGGACGGTTTTATTACCATTCCAGGGGCGCCTTTGTCCCTACTGGCAGTGCGGCGGATTCCCCTTCAACTGTGAATCAGTTCCCCCTCATTGTTAGGTTTTTTGGTAAATCTAGTTTTTTTCGTCAGATTTTGATCAGTTGACTTTGCCAATTTTGTCAGCTCCGTTGTTTGTTTGGTAGTCTCCTTGGTTTTATTCGTCAACAATTTCCAAGTTGACTTCTTGTTCACTTTTGACTTATTGGGCTCTAGTTATCACTGAATTAGCTTTTTGTGCTGACCATCTTTTTGGAGATTTTTTTGGGTTCACCTTCTGCCATCATTCTTCTTCCTGGATCATCTATTCTGCTTGGAATGGGTGTGGTGCAATTAATTTGGGGCTCTTTCCTTCATCCGTTTTATAGGTTTCAGGATTTGGGTTCATGAAGGGCTCATCGTCCACATTGGGTCATTTGACTGCTTATCGCTTTCATGCATCCCTATGGGAGAAATCCACCTCCTGTTGTTGGAATTTCATATCTGCGGCCTCTGTTAGGTTACGTGGAATCCAATCCTTGTTCTTTGGTCAAAGGAAGGTTTTTGTTCATACTTTTATGACCCCACCAACAGGGTCATATTCACACTCACAAGGGGTCTTCCCTTTTCAATGGTGGCATTGGACCAATGTGTTTTTGTCTGGTAGCAGAACTAGCACACTTGTTTTGCATCCTCTTGCTCGACTTATAATCTCAACTTTACTTAAACTGGGCAGATGGATGTATGGGTAGGGCAATATTGTTTGGTTTCATCCACAGCTCAAGTTCATAGAGCGCTTTGATGGTTTGAGGGCAAAGGCACTTTATGATATAATTGACTCTGGATTACCAGAAATTCTCATACTTCCCTATATTATGATAATCTGGTCTGGATTGCACTGTGCACCCATTCCTTCTCTCAATCAGTCAGGAGATTTTGGAATGTCACCCATCATGCGGTCTGGTTTGCATACCTAATCAGTTTCATTCATAAGTAAACTCCCTTATATTTAATGCCAACCTCGAGGACTTTTTTAATCTAGTTTGCCTGGGATTGCTATGTCAATGTAAGCCATTTGGGTACCCAGTGGTGGTCAAATCCCCCTGTCAGAACCTCGTTGAGCTCCTGTTAAATTGACGTTATCAGGTTAACCCACTCCTCTACCAGCTGCAAGTGGATTCAGATTGCATCCTTCATATATGATTTGGGTGCCTAGAAGTCCATGAAGCCTCCATTGATCATTTGGCAGATGTGCTCAATTTGAAAACCTACCTCGTTCCATGAGTTTTCGTCAGTTTGAGCCGCTGCTGCGCTGTACAGCTTGGATTTTGGATTTGGCTTGGGTACCTGGCGGAAGTCTTGCATTTCATTATCCATCTTAATGATCTATCAAGGCTGAAACCCCAATTGAGGAACGCCTTGACCTGGCGTATGCTAATTTCTTGTCAGTTGATGCTTCTAGCCATTTGTGCGCCAAAACTCTAGATTTTTCCAATTGAGGGCATCCATTGGCGAAAATCCCAATTTGTACCATAGGCGGGTGGATTCTGGCCCGCATGTTGGGTGCAGGTACTGTTGTAGGGATTCCAGAATATTTGAACTACGCTGGCTTCAGTCCCTTACTGTTACACTGTTCCATCTGCCATCCATGAAAATGTGTACCATGGCAGCCAGCACTCCCATTTGCACAATTGGAAGTCTCCTGATGAGGCAATTCTTTGGTGGCGTATGGAGCAGCTACCAATGGTTCTAGGAAGAATTGTTTCCAGTACTGGTTGGTTTCAATTCAGATTCCAGCTTTAAGCCATTACTGGTTCAGATCAGGGGTCATAACCACTTTCATTGCTGTTGCCGCCTGTGGTGAAATTTCATGTTCCATCCATGGTTGAGCTGGCTTGGAGGTGAACCCCACGGTGTCTCAATCTGCAGCTTTGACCAGTGTGGCAACGTCACGCCAAATTTTCCATTTCACAAAGGGAACATCTGGCCCCAAAGAGTTTAATGAATCAGCTTTGTCACCCTCAGATTCACCCACACTCAAACTTGATTGGTATCGGCCCCTGCGTGGAATAAGTATTTTATTTCAAAGGGGTGAACCCATCAGAAGACCAGTCGATGGCCTCTTCCTGCGACCAATCCCGAAAGAGCCCACACTCCACTGCCTTCTCCTTCAACCAGCCCGCTTTCAAGTCAGATGCTGTGGCTGGTGGGATATGGGTGTACAGCCAGTGTAAGACCTTGGTGGCCTTGAAACTGGCTGCAATCCATGGCAGTGCTTCCTCTGGGTAGAAATATGGTATTGTACCATTCCAGCATGCTATCAAATGAAATGGTATGTTGAGCCCATTCGATGGCAGTTAAAATGTTCACAAACTGTTTTATGTAATCAATTAATTCTGTTGGGGTACAACCTGAGCTCCTGACGGCCTGTAAGAATTTCGCTGGTATGTCATCCCTAATGTACTTCATTGCATTAAGGAGGTTAATTCTGGCTGTCATCCATGCCTTTACATCCACTGGCTTCAAGGCTTCCTAATTGACAGTTTTAATTGTTTTGTAGTTGAGGGAGTTTCATCCACTCCAAGGTGTCCTCATTTCAGATCCTCAACGATTTGAAGTACTTCATCATTTTGAGCAATAACTTTTTGTTGAGCCAGTGCCTGGCGGCTTTTGTGGAGAACTTATGGTCTCAACAGATGGCTGTGATAGTGGGTGTAGTGTTTTTTGAGATCTACTGTGTCGCTGTTGAGTATGGGAATTTTAGGGTCTCCCATTTCTTAATTTTAAGATAGGACATTCTGTGGTGTGCTAACATATCCTTCTGGATGGGAGTATAATTAACCAGGGTTCTTGGTGATGACTTGACTGTGGTTGGGGTTTTGGCCCCTTCCAGCTGCATTTTTAATTTTTGGGATGAACTTTCCTGGGCATCCAATCCTTCATATTTGGTTTCTGATACTCCTCCCCCATTGAGGATGACCCCCAATGGTTCACTCAGGCTTGCAGATTAATTTTAGGCTGATTTTGCCCCCTATCAACTGGTATTTTTTGGGGAATTTCCCTGATAACTTGTTGGGGATTGTCCTCAATGGGTCACTCAGTTTTTTGGGTTAAATATTATCGGGAATCTATCCCCCTGACTGGTCTTTGTTGGATATTTTCCCTAACATTTTGTTTGAGCAATCAAGTTTAGTGTTGATGAATATTTTCTCCATCACAGTCAAAAATATTTTTGGTGTTGACCTGCCAATTTGGGCCCTTGGCTTTCGCTGGTTGATTCAGATTTGGACTCTGATCCACCAATACTTCACCAGAATTTTTTTAAAAATTTCCCTGCAGGGCCCCAATCCCCTCCCCTGGTTGAGGTTTGGTAGAGAATATCCCTGATGCCAATGTTCTCAGTATTGCTTCATGCGCCCCAAGGGTGTTGTCAATCATAGGGTTTGTGTAAGTTCAGGGAAACGTCCCCTTTGTGTGGATCAGGAGATTTTCCCATTCCCTATAAGAAGGGTCCAAAGAAGGCATCTGTCCTCCTCATCACCCAGGGCAACCTTGCCCATGTGGTAGACAAGCGCTGGGTTACAGCGCTCCCTATGAGATCTCCCACAGTTTCCATGCTTACCTCTGCTGAACTTGTCAGCCAAATTGATAAAATCTGCGCCAAAATTATTGAATCAAAGACAAAATGTCCAAAATTAATGGGAATAAAGCCTGATGATTGGAAACCCAATATTTGGAAAGAGACATTTAGAGAATTATCAGCCAGAATCGTAGATGACATCAAGATGAAAAGTAATACAATTGCTGTTGCCAAATTGCCTTCGAAATCATTGGGGACTGTTGCCAATAATTTGAAACCCCCAGTTCAAGATCAAGATTTGTGCCTGATACAACTAATTTGGACAAATAAATGCCACAGCAACTGGGCATGGGTGGGTTGGCCATCCTGAACCTGTTTACAACTAATTGGGATCGCCTCTATGTGGGGTAGCCCTGAGGATCCCCTTTGCCCATCAGGCTAGATGCCATTGTGTCAACTAACATAAACGCAGTTAATCATTGGTCCAGGCTTTCGTAAAGAAAAGATAGTGACTCAGCCTGCTGCCAAATCCTTAGTTGTCAGTTCTAATTAAAATCATTCACCCCTCCACCAAAAACTCACCAGGTTAGATCAAATTTGAGGGCCCTGATCCATGATTTGACCCATTACCAAATGAACACTATTTAATCAGTTGCATTGCACTGAGAAAAATATTGGTCAATTTTCTCTACTTATCTTCCCAATAAAACCCTCTACCCAATTCCAGTTTTTATGCTTAAAACTAAATTTCCCTTTCCGCCTGTATTCAAACAACCCTTAGGATTCATGGCCGTGTTCATCTGATACTTTGCTAGGTGCCTATACACGTTTATGGCTTATGGGCACTCAATAGCGGAATACCTTCTTAGTTTCATAAATTTTGTACCAGCAGCAGTGCCACGAGCATTCGGGTTTGCCATTTGGGTGCTTCAGCATTTAAGCTGGCAGGATGATCTAAAAATAGCTTGCTGTTTTCCTGACAGTTTAAGGCAGAAACCAATCCTGTGGAGTCAATTTTATTTACCACGTTTATTGCTGGGTTCTTGAGCTTAATTGAGCGTTTTTTGTCATACATGTTGTTGCTAATTTGTTATTGGTTAAGCAGTTGTTGTCTGTTGAGCGTTGGTCTGTATCAGTGGGAAGTTGTCCAGATTGTTCTTTGTCCATCTTGGCATATTTTTTATTAATGGCATATTTTTTATTAATGGCATATTTGGCATAAGCAAGCCTTCCGTTTCTTTGTGTTTAGCACAGATGGGTGGAAGGAGCTACTTGCGCTAGGTCGGCTGTGGGGTACTGCTCTATAGAAACACTAGCTCATTAGCAGGCGGAGTGTTCTTGCTAGTCTTGTGCTGGTCACTTTTTAATTTAAAAGTGAGCTTTGCGAGAGAAAGTTAGCAGCACCCAATTTTCATTATGTTACTGCCCTCAAGAATATATAGTATATTGTAAAAATATTCTGAAGACTAATGAAATTAAGGCATTAACCTTGAGGATTTACCCTGTAATAATGTAGCCTAATAGAGCCAAAACGTGAACAAACACTGAGGATAAATAACAACTGAATCCACTAGTGATGTTTTTATGCAATTGAAAAGGTAATGCAGATAAAAAATATACTTTTTATGATTCACTTTGCTAGGCTGCAGGCTGAGATAATATGATATTTAAGGATTTAATATTGGGTGCTAGTAGGTTGGTAAGGAGCCAATCATAATTCCAATAACCTGTTTAATTGGCAATGATTGCTGAACTGATCATTAGATCTTTTTTTAGTTTTTTATGTGCCCATAAGGGCACCCAATGCAGGAAACTTTGTGGGATAAAACCTGGGTTACTGCTTCCATTTCATTGGCTGCATGAGTTTAAGCGCCATAAATGTGAGCCTTACCTTGAGTGTGGTGGCTCACATCACCCCAAAACTGACATATTCCTTACTGATTGGTATACCAGGTAGCAAAGGCTACCCAAACAGTTCAGAGTTATGCCTCATATTCCTTATTACAAGGAATGAGACCATACTGACTCCCAAATTAGACTTACTCGAGAAAAAGAGGATTGTCATAGATTTCCATAACTATTTATAACCATTGAAACTACGGTCAAGGAGCTTAACACTTAGATTCCTTCGGAATGTAAGTAATTCTGGCTTCTGGCAAGCCATATAACATACATTACCTCCCCCATATCATACGCCAAACCCTGAACCCCTCCTTATCTGCAAGCAGACTTTCAGGAGCATACACAATCAGGATATCTGGCCTTGTAAGATAACCAGAGGTTAACTAACACCCTGGTTGGTATGCTTCATACCACAGGAGAACATTTCTCCACACAGCATCCACTTCTGAAGCTCCGTGAAGATATGTTTTTAATATCCTCCCCTCCACATATCTCACAAACATACAGAAAGTTATTCTACTTATGCTTACTCCACTTGCATCAAGTCACCACAGTGGCCAAGATGTTACTGCGTAGTTGGAATATAAAGTTCTAAACTGTTATAGACCAGCATCTCTTAACCCTCCTCCCCCACAGGTCCATCAGGCTATGTCGCTTTTTACAACTTGTTAGATTTTGATGGTTGAAAAAAATAATACTTTAAGAAAACCATTAGTGCTGATAGATTACTCCCATTGATGTATCCTTTGATTCTTTCTAATTTATCTATATAATCTACTAAATCATATTCACCTCAAAGCCTCCTTGATTGCATTTAACAAATTGATTATCATAGCCAATGATAACTATGATATAATATCATTATGACTGATTATGGGATCCGCTTGGGTGAAATAAGTGGGTTTATGGCATAAACTTAATTGCAAACAGAATTTAATGCAAATTAAGATTAATGAATATTCATTACCCCCCACCAGCCAACCGTAGCCCAGCACATCCCTCCATGTGCCCATATCCCATCTGAACCAGATCACTTATTTTGGGCTCATGTTGACAACGGCTGCACCATTTGTCCCCTCTACCATGAGTTGGATTATTCCAAAAAACTGTAGCTTCAATTCAAAAGAGGCGAAATCCGCCAAGCCCACACATGGGGCCGCACAATCAGCGTTTGAGTGGGGATTTTGGCTGCCCCCACCCCCTCCAGCTGAACGCTCAAAAATTAACAAAACTTTTGCAACCAAATCACAAGCTGGCTTAATTTCTAACAATGTACCCAATCAGGAGCAGGTTTGGACCCATATTCAGTCCAACCAATATAACGCCCCAAAACTTACCCAACCAAAACCTCATCCCTCCAATTCAATCATGCTCAATCAAAATCCCTGGGACCTATTGGATGAAACAACTGAATCTGGGCAAATTTTACCACCTCCCAACTTTCCAATTATTTTGGAAACATATCTACCTTCAGATTTCGATGTCCCATACCCACCTAAGAAATATATCCCCAAACCCACCGCTACCCCATTTTTGAGTGACCATCAACTTGCTGAAGCCGCTGTAACCTCTCCTGATAGCCGCCATCTTCGCAAAGCTGTGGCACAATCTGTCACTCAATTTAATGAGGGACTACATAAGATATTTTACCCTGCCAATTTCCCTGAGGTTGCAAAGGTGGAAATTGAACGATTGAGGGAAACCGCCACCTCTGCTGTCAAGCAAGTTGTTGCACTGGCAGAATTTTCCCCCACCATGCGCATCACCAGAGCCAATATAACTAAATTTTCCCAGCTTCCCAATGCACGCATACAAGCTGAACACCATGTTGCCAAATTCCTGGAGGCTGTGCTCCAGGCCCAGCTTTTTGACAAACAGCTTAACCCTTTTCCATTTTTCCTCAACCCGCATCCTGCAGATGCCCCAACCCTTTGCTCTCAGCTTTAGTCCATCTCTTCATTAATGAAGAAGAAATTGATTATCTATCTGATACCCCCTCCCACTCCCCCTCCGCCATGGTGGGATAAGCGGTCCACAACTGCTACACCTGGTTGGCTAGGTTTTCCTTTTGTTTTGGTGTTTCTCCACTCATTTAGGGTGTTTGGTTTGTGTTTTTGGTCGTTATTTTGTATCAATACTGTTCGTCCCCTGGTCAGCTTACCTCAAATAAATTTAAAACTAATGAATATTGGATTTTATGTATGTTGATATTTGTAGTTGGCACAGTAGTGCTTGCACATGGACAGCCCAAATAGGGAGTACCTAGTACTATCAAGAGGCCTGCTGACGTCCAGATTAAGGGTGCGTCATAATTAGAATTTCATATTTTCTTTTCCCCAAATTTTTCTATTTTGTTGGCTGTATGGAAAAACCTAATCAGGATGGTTGAAAAGTGAATACACACCGCTGAGGTGCTAATATTACTCTTAAAATCCTCTCAATTATGAGAGTAGATTTGCCTTCAATTGTGCTAAAACAATCGTAATTAAGTTAATAAAAGAGCTGAATTAAATTGGGGATTTTTATTAAACAATGCCATAATCCATAGAGGATTAGCATGGCTTTAGTGATTTTATCTATAAGAGGAGTATGGTCAGGAGATGCCCTAGATATTTAAAATACTGGCGCCTTGACTTGAAATGAAATTATCATCATCTTACCATATAATCATCTTTTCCGTCTTATATAATCTCTATTAGTTCTATCTTCATATTAAGAAGTGTAGACAAGCGTTAAAGGGAGCTTGTAATTATTACCTGCATCAGGAGAGTTCCTAATGGAGTGGTATAATACCAAGAAGTGACCAGAAGAATTCATTTATTTTGTTTAAGTTTTGTAAGATTCAGAACGGTTAGTAAATACCTCAAGAGACCTAGCAGAATTGAGGATAAAGTGCCAAAACTCTTCTCAACTATGAAAGCAGAATTATATCCAATAAGCGAGTAAATCCTTAAAAATCTAACACAAGTGATCTGGGACAAGAACATCAAAAAACTCTTTATTCTGTAGTTCCCAGAACTTGGCAGTTGTGAACTCTGAGAGGCAGACACTATCACCACCTACCCCTTTAACCAGTCCCTAAGGACAAAAACTTTCCCATCTGGGGTACCTCCAGCCTTCTCTTCCTAGTGGGAACACCCACTGATCCTGATTTCCACAACCTTATGAACAGCTTCCCCATCCTCTAATGAAGCCAGAGAAGAAATTGCTTCCCTCCAGCAAGAAGGCAGTTCAGTTGCTTCCACAACATCCAATGCCTTCCTTACCAAAACCTTGGAGGCACAGGCAACATTATTAGCTGCTTCAACCTTTCCACTATCCAGCCATTGCCATCAAGGAGATCCCCTCAGTGAACCTCACCATAAAGTGCTCAAAGGTCTTGCGCAGATAAGCCTCCATCTCCAGTCTTCAGGCTAATCCCCAAAGGGAAATTGCCCAAATCTCAATCAATGGACCACCACTCTCCACCCTCTATTCTCCCATTGGTGCATGCCAAGCTCTAAAGTAATCCTTCCAGTAGCCTGGTAGATTCCCTGCGCTCACTATGGCCTCTTGATTGATGTCCCAGTTAACCAAGATCCTTGTTTTTGTCTCTTAAGCCTTAGCAAGGTAGACCTCCACTATTGGAAACCAACGAATGGACTTCCCTCCCTGGTGACCCGTGGAATCCACTTCATTGAAGTGCTTTGACATACTCTTAGCTTTAATCAGACTGATGCCCCATCCTTCACCTCCTGACACAAGTTAAAATAACTGGTTTTGATGCTCACCCCTTCCAGATGAACTGGATCACTGAACTCTTTATTCTTTTTATGAAGGATGCCAGCGGTGGAACAAATCTGGCAATGTTTTATAATTTAAAAATAATGAAGTCTTCATGATAATGGATCTGCCCCAATAATAGATTGAGCCATTGCCACTCCCAAGCTGCTTTCTTAGGGTCGCTTTGGATTTTGGGCCATATTTCATGTGGCAACGCCCGCACAGGGTTGGAGCTCCTGATGGCAGAAACTACTTCTACGGTGGCATCCTGGGGATTGAGTTCCTTGATGCAACATTTAACGTCACCGTTCTGCCAATGGGCCAAGCCATGATTTTTGACAAATTGACCCTTGCGTTGCTTGCATTTTGGTACATCTTCAGAACTTACATCATCATCTTTTCTTACTATGACCAAACAAATATTCACATATCACCTAAAAACATTGAGCGTGAATACTTTTCCTTGTTGATGGTAAGTTTCTTCCAGTCAGACTTCCTGAGATCCATTGAAAGGGTCTCTATTGCAAGAACAAACAACAAGGGAGATAGAGGGTCTCCCTGACGCATGTCCCTACACCTCAAAAAGGTTGTAGAAGACCATATTGATATTGACTACCAATGAGTCTTACCCATAAATCACTTTAAGCGATCTCAACAAGCTCCCTTTGATAACAACTGTTACAACAATTCTCAAAGGAACTCTTCATTCACTTAACATACGCCTTATCTTGATCAAGATATAGTAGCCACCCCTCTGATCATACTGCGTTTTGCCCATTTTTTATCAGGTGAAGCAGCTTTAAATTGACAGTAATTAAACATCCTGGGATGAACCCATTTTTCTTCTTCCAGAAACATCCACCACACCCCCTTTAGTTGATTGATTAGGATCTTATTCAGATCTTATAGTCAACGTTAAGAAGAACCAAAGGCTGAAAGTTCCCCATGAGGGTAGGATCAACCTTCTTATACAACACCACCACACCTTTAAAAACGCTGGCTCGATAGTATTAGAGATTAAGAGTTTATTGTAGAGCTCTGCAAGCATCACAGACATTTATGCCCAAAACAACTTGTAGAGATCAAAGATAAACTCCTCCACAGAAGCCTTGTCATTGTTTCCATTGCAGATAGCGTCTGACACATCTGGCTTGTGGATCTTGTTACCAGCAGCTTCTGAGTCTAAATTGGCAGTACCTCCAGTACACTTGTGAGTGCATTGATTTCCTCTGGGTCATTATCTGTGGGGCCATGAGAAACTCATAGTAAAACTTGTCCACTTCAGTCATGCAAACTGCATCCTTCACCTTGACTCCCTAATCAAGAAGTGACAAGATCCTTGCTGAGGGCCTGAAAGCACCTACTGTTTTGTGAAGTAGAGCCATATTAATGTTAGAGTCCTCCTCCCACCTAGACCTCCTTTGTTTAAGGCGATCCATCCAAAAGGCTTCCATTAATTTTGCATAAAAATTAAGCATTGGCCGTGTATTCAGATGTCCCATGTTCACAGCCTTCTTGCAGGTACTCTCAAAAGCATCTCTCGAAGGTTTCATACCTCAAATGCATGTCCCCTAGCTTCCTACCAAAGATTTTACATTCATCTTGAGATATGTTTTCATCTGCAATCATTTTACTGGTGCATATGGCTTCCATACAATCTGGCTTCTTCACCACCTTCTTCCACATGATTTCATGCAGTGGAAACCACTTTAGGAGTTCAGGGCTCAATTTACATATTTCTTTTTTTTTTAGAAGAAAGCTGAGGGTCACTGATATGCAGTTCTAGGGGCCTGTGGTTCAAGCACCTGGATATGAATTCTGAAGGATCAACTTGCTGTGACTCAGGAGAGGCTGAGGCATTGACACAAGGTCAATGAGGGAGAAATGATCCCCATAACATGAGTCACACAATCTCCTTCCTTACTGTTAAATTCCAAGGATTGTTCGCTTAATAAATTAAATCCTGCATGCTTAATCAGGACGAAGTTTGGCCAATTGATCCTCGATTTTGCCTGTGGCTTACAGTATTTTGACCATTCAGAAACTCACTAGGCGAATATAAATAGGCCCAACTCGTCTGGTCAAAATTGAGCTCAATTTTCACTTTGTATTAAGGCTTTTCTCTCAAGGCAGGCAAAGATACAAGCTGTGGATTCCAAGAATCCAGGTTGCTGACACTCTCCAAAAGAGACTTAAGTTAAAAGCCAGAAAGAAGATTAAATAAAATTAAATTTTTACTAAGACTCAATTTCTGATAATTAATCATTAGGCCAGGTGCCGGTGTTTATACCTCAAGGGCATCTACTGGCCACATTCAAGCACAAATTTCAACAGATTCTTTTCCACCTCAGTTTGGCCTTGAACTGATACAACTGAGACCTATTGCTAGGTTTATTGGTGGCAAAATAATATCATTTAATTTAATTTAATTTAATTTATTGCGGGGAAGGCTGACCATGGGATGGACGCTTCAGAATATGACTCAGACGAGACAAAACTCAGTACCAGGTGAGGCACCCCAGAGAAGCGATGCTATCTCTTGTTGCCAGCGGGAACGCCACTTATGGGAAGGGGGAGGGAACGTGTGTAGGGGACGTAGCCACTATTGAGCACGTGTGGAGGAAGGGGTCTGATTTGATGAACCAGACTGGGAACCAGGAGGAGACCAGCTGTCAGCGACGCAGTGGGAGATATCCAAACATCCACACTTGAAAGTGATCCACCAAATGAGACCGGAATCTGTGGACAGCTTCAGGGAGGGTAGGGATGGATCCAGCGATGGCATCCAAGACAATCGTGTGGATAGTCCACATAGCGATTGCAACCACCAGAGCATGGAGGGAGGGTGGGAGGGGGAGGCCATTGATGAAGCAAACATATCTCTTGACAGACTGAAGGGATGTGTTTGATCCTGGCCTAGCAGACGTTGGACTTCGCGCCATATTACTTTAGAGGTGGGGCACTTCTCCAGGTGGTGAAACAGCGTTCCATACTGGCCACACACGACACAGGATGAGTGTAAAGCATTAGAGCGCTCAGCTGTACGATACACCCGCCTCAGGCAGCGCCACACATGGGAGCGGACTTGAGGCTGCAACAGAGGATGGTGTGCGTATTTCCAGATAGTCTTTTGGGTCTCAGTGGAATAAGGGATGTCCATCATGTCCAGGTAGTCCACCCTGGATAGGACTTGGGGTCGAATGGGGATCACGCCATCATGGATGGGTAGCCCCTGTACCTCTTGTGTGAATTGAGGAGAGGGGCGGCCTCTTCGGGTTGTATGTCCACTAATATGAATTCTCCACTCTGCGCTTCGCATGGAGAGTAGGATTCGTTTGTAGTGGATTTGGTCCCGTGAGGACCTGTAGCTGATGTGTGTGATGCGAGGTATTTCATCAGGGAGTGGGGGTTTGATGGATTGTTGAGGCCCAAGGCTTGGGAGAAGTTGGAGCAGGCCGCGCGGGACCAGTGTTGGGATGGGAGTGTAGGAGCAGTGACGGCCGCAATCCAGGAGTCTAGGATCTTGGCGGCATGGGATTTGAAGTCAAGTAGGCCCATGCCACCATGATGATGAGGGCCAAACATGACCTCTAGCCGTACTGGTGGAGGGCGGCCTGACCAAAGCCAACCTTTTAGCAAAGCATACAGGGATTTGAAGAAGCTTGGGGAGAAGGGGATGGCGTGGGCTCTGAACCAGACTTTGGATAGGAGCATAGAGTTGGCAAGAACAACCCTGCCAGTGAGGGTAGTAGGGTGGGCTCTGAGAGAGGCGATTCGCTTTGTCACCTTGTCCAGTATATGGCACTCCATTACTGCTGACGCGTATCCACCTGCCTCCAACCACACGCCCAGATGGCGTACCAGTCCTATGGTAGGTCGTGGCACAAAGGGGAGCACCAGTGGAGCGGTGTGTTTTGAGTTAGTAAGGCGTGGACGTGGGCGAGCAGATGGTCCGGGTTGGGAACTACTTGCTGGGGCCCAGCAGTTCTGAAACTGACCAAGGAGGATGATTTCGGTTTTGGAGGCGTTCAGTGCCGCGTTGCTTACCCGGAATATTCCCGGATGAGGGCTTCAAGAGCGCGTGCATCTTTGTTATTAGACACCCCCACCACGCAATCATCTGCAAATGCCATCATCTTGACTGGGGTTTGGCCTGGCACATGGACCCCAGTGAGGTGGGCATTCACATTTCGCAGTAGTGGGTCAAGGCTGAAGTTGTATAAGAGTGGGCTCAGGGGGTCCCCTTGTCGCAGGCCCCTTTGAGGACGGACTACTTCCATTAGGAAACCTGGGCCGCGCACTGCCATTGTTGCAGATTCCGTGAGCAGCATCACCCAGCTAATGAAGCGGGGAGGTAGGCGGAATTGTTGTAGGCAGGCCCTAAGGTATTCCCAGTTTACTCTATCATAGGCCTTTTGTTGGTCCAAGAATACAAGTGCCCCAGAGGCTGTGGACTGACACACATTAGCCACAGAGTGCACGTTATCCCAAATCGACCTTCTGGGGATGAAACCAAATTGTTCTGGGGAGATGGTGGCAGATGCTACAGTCCCTAAACGGTTAGCCATGATTTTTGTTAAAATTTTGGTGTCTGTGTTTGTTAGAGAAATGGGGCGCCAGTTGGCTAAGTCTAGCCTATCCCCTTTCTTGAAGAGTGTGACCGTAAAGGCCTCATGTCCTCCTGGTAGGAGGCGCGTTTCCAACAGGCTTTGGTTGAGTGAGGCTAGCAGCAATAGGGATATATATTTAAAATATTTTTTGTAGAACTCATATGGAATGCCATATGGGCCTGGGCATTTTCAATTTGGCGCACCGCGAATGGTAGTCCATAATTCGTTTGGAGTAATTAAATTCATTATTTCCGGGTATTGTAAAATGGTGCAGATATGAGCTCTGTCGAGAAATTCTGCCATTTCAGCCGGCTGAATTGGTTTGGCTCGGTATAACTCAGAGTAATATCTTTGCATTTCGATTGCCACTTTGGCTGGTGTGTCCACAATAGAATTATCCGATCTTTGCACCTGTGTGCATGCCACACTCTGGCGTGGTGCAAAATTTTTTTGAAGAAGTATGCGGTGCACTTGTTGCCTTTAGTGATGCATGTGGCCCTGTATTGGACACAAACCCAATGTTTGTGTTGCCTTTCAAGTGCATTAAGGTGGGCGGCTGCCTCCGCCCACTTCTGGCCCCATGCAGGGCTATATCCTATGGCTGGAATGTTGGACTCCAAGTGGGCCAATTCTGCCAGCACGCGCGATATAACTGCTGATGTGGCTCGTGAGCGTCTGGATGAGAGATGGCGATAGTGGCAGATGGTGTCTTCTTTGAAAGTTGCCTATGTGGAAATGGGGTCCGCGCAAAACGGCGCAACAAACAATCTTGCCAAAGTTGCCTCTTCCACCCACGTGGAAAATCCTGGCAACGCGAGCTCTGGGGGGCAGATTTTGCACCAATGTGGGGCCTTTGCAACTGTGACGGGTAAGTGGTATGTTATTAAGACCAGTCGGTGGTCAGAGAATTCCATTTCATTGTTTTGAAGTGGGAGATGTGGGGTTGGAATTTCGCCGGTGCTAGAATAAGGTCGATGCGGGTCATGGACCTTAATTGGCCGTTGTGGACATGGGGACACGTCATGTTTTCGAGCAATGGGTATGTCGCAGCAGCGCATCCATTAACCCAAGGGTGGCTTTTAAAACGCGTAGTTCTACGTGACCCTGTGGGGCGTGGGGTGAGGGTGGCCACCGGTCCGTTGGTGAGGTTAGCCAACAGTTCATGTCGCCAATTAGGAAAGAATTGGGGGGTAGCGGGAGGGATTTGACTGATGAGAAAATTCCTGACGCTCTTGTGCACTGTTTGGGGCATAAATGTTGACAATTGTGTGTGCAACATTGGCCCATGAGAAAGTGACAATGAGCACTCGGCCATTTAGGAATGTTTCTGAAGATGTAAATTTGAAAAAATTGTTTTTCTGAATTAGCACCTCACAGTGCTTCGACCAAAAGGATAGGGATGGTAGGAGCATTGTTTTCCAAGCTTCCTCAGAACCTCGTGGACAGTGGGACTCCTGGATGGCCAGGATATCCATGGGTAAATTGTTTTGTAAAAAACTCAGTTTCCTACCCTGGGACAGGGAGGCCTTGAGTCCGGCGATATTCAGCATCCCTAGAGTGAAGGTTTCCCCCATTGCACCTTAGGTGCGAGGGGGTGGCCCCTGGGCCCACCAGCCTCTTCCAGATCCCCACAGGCTTTCACAGCAGCGCAGGTATTAGCAGCAACGCTATCGGGTTTTTGTTAAATTTTGCGGAAAGAGTCACGTTGGCTTTGGCCTTTGCTTTTTGTTTTCCCGACGTCGGACGAATTTTTTGTGGTGCGGATAAGTTTGGTGCACCGTTGAGTGGGGCAAAAAAATTTTTTTTGATTGGGATAGGTCCCAAGTCAGTTTCAACCAGGGCTTGGGTGCAGCAATTGGGTGAGATCAAATCTCCCATCAGATCCTCAGATTGAGTGGCCCATTTGGCATGGGCCTCCCAATCTGATTGGGTGATGGATTCCCAAGTTGCTTCCAGAGCGAAGGTCTCCATGTCCTCCTGGCGTTGTGAGTGTGGGATGGTGGTGGTGGCCTTGGCTGCTTCCTTGGCCGCGGTCCTATGGGCCTGCTTGGCCTTCTTCCACTCCTGCGGGGAGATGGGCTTTACCAATAGGTAGCAGCCTTGTGCTCCCCACGGGAAAGCCTCCTTGGTGCTTGCAGTTGGTTCGTAGTGCGCCTCTCCGCTGGCCATGGCCGCTGAGGGGTGCTCTTGGAATGTGACGCCCTCTTTGATGGGGCATGCATGCACCTTATGGCCGAACGCATCACAGTGGGTGCAAATGGGGGGCGCGCTGTCCACGGTTACCTGGAATGGGTGGGTGGTGTGCCCTGCGATGTCAATAAAGGTGGAGTGCGGGATCTGGGTTAGGTCCTTCGCGATCTCCTTGGTTGGGGTCAGAACTGCGATGGCTTTGCCGGTGCACAGGTGTGGCATCAGTGTGAAATGTTGCATTTTGAAAGATTGTATTTCGCTGTATATGGCGAGACCATCTTTCAGGTGTTGCTCCAAAATGTCACGTTTCATCATATTAGGCAAAAAGTCAAACGTGAGGAAAATTTGGTTTGATTTTGTCCATCTGGTGCGTTTAGTTTCGATGACCCATTGCTCTTTGGGGAGGTTGACCACTATGCGCACCACTGCAGCCTCGTCTGCTGCTATTTTGCTTTCAAAACCTAGGTCCAGCCAACTGCGTGACATGGAGTGAGGTGCAACGTACACCACGGTCAGGAAAATTTTGTGTACATCTTCACAAAATTTTTCTCATAGGGCCATTTTTTGGATGTCCAGATACACACAGACTCCAAATTCCACCGACGAAAGTGGCTGGGAATGTGGCGTGTTGATGTACTGGTTGCATCGTGCTTGCCACGCAAGTATCTCTGGGGAAATTGTGACCGCCAGTTTTTTTAGATTTTTTTCTATTCCGCCAGATTCTCTGGGGCGTTTTTGAACGTTAGAGGCCGCGGGCCTTCCGCCTGCTCCTCTTGCCTTGCTTGCCCAACTGCTCCCAGACATGGGCGCAGACTAATCCCCTCTATGAGATTATCAAACTAGATTTAGTCTTGAATTGAATGGGTTGCAAAAGTGTTTGTAACGAGAAAGAAAAGTTGGCAAAATAATATCATTTTTTTTAGTACTAGATGGTCCCAACCCAAGGGGGATTCATCGATGTTTATTGAATTACGCCTGGGCTCCTAAGAGCCTGAGGCGAGGGAAGGGGAGGGAGGAGGCACTGAGAAAGGGAGGGGGGTTTGCGCGCCAGAGCCGTGCTGCAGTGACAACTGAGCGGGGGAGGGTTGGCGACATAGTGCAGACCTTCAGGGCCATCTCAAAGTGTACCTGATGGTGGGTGATCATGTGTGGAAGGGTCCACACCTGCTGGTCAAAGGCAGCACGAAGGAAGGAGTTATGGATGGTCCAGATGGCTGTGGCATAGGCGAGGACACGGAGGGGTCGGTGGCAACCTGGCAATGTCTGCTCAAACATGAGGTCTTGCACAGGGTGTCCAGACCAGGGCTGAGCATGGAGGAGCGCGCGGGCCTTTGGCCAAAATGCGGCGACACCTGGACAGGTGAAAAAACGATGGAGGTGGGAGTCAATAGGATCCACACAGCGGGGGCAGCTTTGGTGCTGGAAGGTAGGGCCAGTCCGGTCCCCTGTCCTGTATGAACAGTGGAGCACTCTCCATAAGGTGTTGGACACCTTTGCTGACAGGATGGGGTGATAGACGTCCTTCCACAATTCCTTAAGGTCAAATCTCACGGAGGGAGGGAGGAGCTCAAGGAGTCTTGGGCGGATGGGAGGACGATCTTGGGGGTTGAGGCGAGTTGTGACAACTTGTCCATTGTGCACAATTGCATGGCGACGTGGGCTGAGGCCAGGGCCTTCCCTTCTGTATGGGAAGGCATGGTGGATCCGCGCGCCTACTCGTTTCAGGGCAACGAGCCTGGTTCCAGTAGGGGGATGAGGATGGTTTTAGGCGATGGCCTGGGTGGTTTGTGAGCCACTCCCCTAATGAGGTCAGAGATGCTCTAGGAAGACCCAGAGCTGCTGACACTGACTGGCGGAGGGCGGGCGCCCATTGGGGCATGGGGGTCGCGTCCCAGCAGACAATCGGCCATAGGAACTTCAGGAAGATTGTGGTGGCGTGGGATCGCGTGTCCAGAAGCCCTAGGCCCCCTTTATTGCAGGGTCGGGCAATGGTTGAGAGGGCTATTGGTGGATGGTTTGAGCCTCAGATCCAACAGCGGAGGAGTACATTGAGCCGCGTATAAAAGGCATCTGTGAATGGGCAGACGTGCGCTAGGAACCAGACTTTGGAGAGGAGGAACACATTGGCCATCAGAGCTCGACCCTGGGGGTGATGTGCCGCCGGTTCCAGCTGGCAATCCTGGAGTTAACTGCTGCAAGGAGCAAGTCCTCATTGTCTTTTAGCGCAACTCCTTGTTGGTTGGTGAGAACGCCCAGGTGACGGAAGGTACCGCGCTCAGGTTCAATACCAAATGGTGGGGGGAAGGTGGGGGAGCCGACCTGTACAACTGTTGTCTTGGAGGTGTTGACCATGGCGTTGGACGCCTTGGTGTACCTCTCAATGGTCACAGCAGCGAGGGCAACATCCCCAGGGCAGCCAAATGCAATGGCAGTGTCATCTGCAAATGCCATGGTGCGTGTGAGGGCTTTACCTGGGACCAGAATCCCTGTTAGCTTGTCCTGTAAGGAGGCCAAGAGGGGGTCAAGGGTGATGTTAAAAAGGATAGGGCTCAGGGGGTCCCCTTGCCGGAGACCTTGTCCAACTGGTACTGCCACTGTAAAACCCATTGGCGCCAGGACTCTGGTGTGGAGCTGGTCATAGAGCGCTGATATCCAGCGCCTAGCTGCGGGTGGGAGATGGAAGCGGGCCAGGGAAGCATCAATATACTTCCAGGCTACCCGATCATATGCTTTCTCCATATCCAGAAGAGCCACAAAGCCATTCACCTTACGAGAGTTAGCAGTCAAAGTCACGTGAAGGTCATTATAGTTGTCCCATAACGACCTCCCCGGAATAAAACCGTACTGGGATGGGGAGAGGCGAGGTGACACCCATTTGGTGATGCGGTTGGCCAGAAGCTTCGTGAAGAGCTTGTGGTCTGTGTTGATCAACGCTATGGGGCGCCAGTTCGCCAGGTTCTCACGGTCTGACTTCTTGTGAATGAGGGTCGTGATTGAGCCTCTGGAGTCGGGGAGGACCTCGCCATTCACCAAGAGTGCAGCGAAGAGGTCGCGGAGGGTTCTATCTACCACTGCAGGTTCCAGAAGGTACACCTCAAAGGGTATTACGTCTGGGCCTGGGGCTTTAAACCGTGGGGATTTCAGAAGGGTTTCCATCACCTCCTGGATGGAAATAGGCGCCAGTAGAGCCTCATCAGCCCGTGGGTCAATGGGCGGCTCTGGAGCCCGCCACAGGAAGTCTTGGATGTCCGATGGGTCCACCTGGGTGGCATGGAAGAGGCTGGAGTAGAAGCGGTGTAGTTCCTGCGTGATTTCCTCCTTATCTGAAGTGGTTGTAGTGCCAATCTTCAGTGCAGTAATATCCTGCGCTGTTGACCGGGCTTTCTGTTTCTGAAAGAAGAAGCGGGTGGGGCGTTCCCATTGAGCATAGTAACGAGATGTTGTAAAGTTTGCTGCCCGTTCTTCCTGCGCCGCTTCCCAGTCTTCCAACCATCTGGGAGAGGGCGAAGGCTGGCAGTTTCGCTCTAGATGTCTGATTCTGGCTTCCGCCCTTTTGACTCTGGCGCGAGCTGCAGTCATCTGGGCTTTGGCACAGTTGTAAGCAACGCGGGTGATGCCCTCCTTGGTCACCGCCCATCTAGCCTTGTGGTCAAGCAGGTGGGGTGGGGGGAGGTGAGAGTCTCCCGGATGGTCATAGACAGCTTCTCCTTAGTGAAGGGGTTGTTGAGAAGAGCTGGGGCAACCCTAGGCCAGAACCTACGCGACGGTCTAAGTGTGGTGGTGAGGACAACGGTGAGTGACCTGTGATCACTCAGATGGTTGTCACGAGAGATGGGAGAGGAGACGCGGCCAATTAGCAGGGGGCCAATCAGTGCCATATCTATGCGTGACGCTGACTGGAAAGCTCCTCCATCATACTGGATCCTAGTCATGCAACCTAGGCCAGACGCGGAGGGTGGAAGCGCATCTATAAAGCCACTCAGGCGAAGGAAATCCTGGAGGCGACTTGATCCAGGGCGTTCCTTTTCTGCAGGGGGTAAGAGTCACGGACGCGACTTATGGTTGTGTTGAAATCTCCTAAGAGGACTGTATTCCGTGGGAGATTGAGTTGGAGGAGCTCTTCCAAGAGCCGATTTTGCTCCTGACCTGCATTAGGCAGGTAGATGCTTGCAGCGAAGAAGGAGAAGTCAGGAGTGGTGAGTTTGGCCAGTATGAGGCGGCCACCTAGATATTGTGAAAAAGAATGGGTTTTAACCCGGGGATTCAAAACAATAAGGGCGGCATGGTTTGTCCAGAAGGAGCTGCCTCCAAACTGTTCATTCCATGCAGATTGTTCGTGGGGGAGGATATGGGGCTCCTGGACAGCAGCGATGTCAATTTGTGCTGACCTGAAGTTTCGGAGGAGGCGGGCTCTCCGCTTAAAGTCCCGCAACCCATTTGCGTTGATGGATTGCAGGGCCAGGGTGCTGCCATGGGGACTCATAGCTGTTCCCCTCCATGTCCTGGGGGTTGCCAGCGCTTAAACCTGCTGCTGTGAGGCGGCTAGTTTTGAGTCCTTTAGCTTGACTATTAGCTGCAATCCGTGAGGAGCGTCGAGGGTTCTGAGGGGAAGGAGAGGGTGGGGGGGGCGGAGGACCCAGTAAGCCAGCCTAGGATGCTGCCCCCGCTCCGTTGCAGGGGAAGGACCTGAGGGTGCTCAATGGTGACCTCCGCGGTGTCCCCATTTGATGAGTCTGAGTCCATATTCACTTCCTCCAACACTTCAAAGGATCCGCGCGAAATGGACTGTGGGGTTGGGGTAGGACTCTTTGATGTGGCACTTCTACCGCAGGCCGCGAGTTGCCAGTCCATGCTGGTGGGCATAGCTCCATTGGGAGCTGAGAGCTGATGCGATAAATCGCTGGTGGAGGTTGGTGGGGGTGCCGCGGAGCCCTGAGTGGGGGTGGCTGACGAGGGGCACCCTGTGGGAGATGCCTTGCGCTTGGTGAGAGAGGGAGTTGACTCTGGGAGATTGAGGGGGTGCCCATTGGAAGGGGGGCATGAGCGCGAAGGTATCCCACACCAATAGTGGGGTTAGCTGTTTCAACTGCTAGGCGTAAGGCCTCAGGGGACAGGTCTTGAATGGGAACCCATTGTGTGGGTTGTGGAATTGCTGCTGCAGCCATGTGGGATCGTTTTTTGGCCTGGTTTAGGCCCCTGGGTGGTGGCTAAGAGGGCTTGTTTTCGAGCTGTGCAGCCACTATACAAGTGTCCAAGGGCGTTACACCATGAACACCGGGGGCGCGCCTGATCAGGGTCGACAAAAAAGATCTCAGGGCATGCCCCAACTACCGCCACACGAGGAATAACCTCAATGTTGCAGGATACAGTGGGGGAGGGGATGAACGACGCCCTAGCAGTGCGAGCTCTTTGAGTGGGAGAATAGTAAGAGGGGACGCTAAAGTCCACTGAAAGAACAGACCCAAACTCCATTAAACCATGATGGAGTGCCAGTTTAAGAGACTCAGGATCAACAGTCGTTGGTAGGTTGGAAAAAGTAACCCATGAAATTTTCTCCAGGTGAGAGCGTGTGCGGGAGATGCGAAGAGATCCGCGTGGAATAATGACCTGGAGGGTGGCAGCATGGTCAGCAAGGGCAGCTTCAGTGAAGCCCACATCGATGTAGTGGCCCTCCACTGATTCATGGATGGTGGTGTTAATAGGGAATGTCTCCGCAATCGCTGCAAAGTATGAGAAGTAATCCTCTGTATAGAATTCAACAGGGTTATGCCCATAATAAAGGTGAATTGCGTGGGAGAGGGTTGAGCGAGGTAGTGCTTTTTGCGCTCTAGTTTCGGCCCATTTCTTCTTAACATCAGCAATAAACGCCACTTCACGGGGATCAGCTTTGGGTAGCGTTGGTGCCAGAGGCTTTTGCCACGCCCCAGTGGCTCCTTTGGTACGTTTGTGTTTGCTTTGGGCTGCAATTGCAGGTTGAGTGTGAGCTGGTGGTTTGGACAAGTTTGCGGAGTTCCCTTGTTTCTGGAATGTTACAGCAGTTGCTGGCGTCATATTAAATTGAGGGGCGGTTTGTTGGGCCTCGCTAAATTGGGGAGTCCCATCCATATTGGAATTAACTCCAGCCAATTGGGAGGAGGGAGATGTTTCATCACCATCCCAATCTATTTGGGTAAATTCAGCCCGAGTGTTTGCTGTGATTTCGTGGGCAAAACTCATTGGCTGATTAGTGAATTGGTCGTTTTCAGCATATTGCGATAAAGTGCCGACTTGAGAAGTGCCAATTACGGGGTTTAAATGGGACGGGTGAGATTGGAACTGGTGTGAAGTTCCAAAATCCGAACCATTTGAATCCTCATTGGGAAGAGTAGATTGTCCCAATTTGGTGCTTAGTGAACCAGAGTGTGCGGCTAATCCAACCTTACATCTGAGGATTTGGGGGCCAGGTAGCTGGGTATCGCCCCTCATGGAGGGAGCCAGAAACACGGCGTCAGCAATAATAGATGGGGCTGAATTAGCTGACACAATGGGGGAGGTGAATGTCTGGATGGACTGAGTTGCATTCAACTGAGCAGACGCCATTAAAACAGCATGGGTGATGGCCTCCTTGGTTGGAGGGGGCCCAGCGGGTTGGTGGGAGGCAGCACACACAGAGCTGTTAGGCGTGCAGGTTGCAGAAGTGCGATCAGGTGAACTGGCGCTAGTTGGAGTAGCTCCAGGTTGGGGGGTGGTGCCTGCTTTCATGGCTGCTGCTTGAGAGCGGGTGATTCTGGTTGACCCTGAGGTGGGTAACCGAGGGTTGCTTCATTTGGGGGTGGTGCTGGCTCGTTTGGCATAGCCTGCGGGTTCTTTTGCGGGGTTTCCCGCCATATTTGCTAATAGTTTTCGTAAATCTCTTTAGTGGAGCTAAATTTCAGGCTGAATTGATTTTCAAAAAGTGATGCTTAGCAGAAAAGGCAAAATAATATCATATTTGGTAAGATTTCAGAGACAAAAATCACAACACTAACACGCAAAATTGTCCTAGGATCATCTCAAAATGAGTTTCATCATACTGCTGACAAAATATAAATTCTGGGAAATTTCAGCATTGATCTAAATAAATGACATACCCTTAATTGGGACGTCAACAGGCCTCTCTTAATAGCACTAGATACTCCCATTTGGGTGGTCCATGTGCAAGTGCTATTGTGCCAATTATGCATATCAACATACAAAATATTTATGACCAGCTCAAATTTATGTTTTCGTCATACAGCTGACAAAAATGACTCCCTAATCAGGATGTCAACTGGCCCTCTCAATGGCACTAGGTACTCACATTTGAGCGGTTCATGTGCTAGTGCTATCATGCTGATTACACATACTGAAATATGTAATTACTTTGGGGTGGAAAAATGATTATGTTTTTTCATCTTATTTGTTCATGAAACTTGTAGACGTTTTCTTCAGGTTGATCCCAAACAATATCTCATTTTGAATATTTGATAATAATCCCAATTATTTTGGGACTAGTTGCCAAGTTTTAGTGCAGCAATAATTGGCCTAAATTAAAAAGTGGATAGTTTGTTTAGGTGGCATTGAGATATTTGACTTAGACAGTAAATGGATAATTGATTAGTTTGGCATTGAGATATTTGGCCCAGACTATAAAGTGGTTAAAGAATTAAGTTGGAGTTGAGATATTCAGCTCAAAATGTAAGGTTTTTAGTTAAATTAAGTGGCATTGAGATATTTGGCTTAAAATGTAAATGGATTGTTGATTAATTTGGCAATGAGACATCAGCTTGAACTGCAAAGTGGATATTTGAATAAATTTGACGTTGATTTTTTGGCCCAAGCCATGTTATTGCAATAAGCTTTAATTAGAGTATTAGTTCAAGCATTGGGAGGATGATTACCCTGATGTGGTGTTGTCTAAGAGTTTATTTTAGGTCAACCACAAGGAATCTGACAATCACCATAGCCCACTCTCCATACATCCAGTAGGCCAATACCAATCAATAAAAATGCCAATTCGTGGGCTCCAGGATCTTAACTCTAGTTGCCTGAAGCCTCAACCCTGTCATCACTAAATCAGACAAAGTTCATGTCTCCCCTGCATTAAAAACACCCTCAAAGCCTTCCTACTGGATCCTCAGGCCGATCTTCTGAAAGAAGACCTTCCTTTCAGACCCAAATTTGGCGCCTATATTCTGATAAACCAAATTGAATCCTCTCCAAACATTGACATCACTGCCACTGTCCTTCCTGGAACAATACCCTTTTGACCAACACCTTAACCTTGTCCGCCCACCAGACCAAAATAATCCCCTTTGGTTTCTCTACCTCCCTCTTCCCCTCCACTAATGGCGAATATTAGTTTGATTGATTACTGAGTGAGATTAAAAATGAATGTTTCAGAGGGAATTGGTAAAAACAATCCTCTTCCACCCCAGGAATGGACTTAATGTCAATTAAGAGGCTGATTAGTTCCCTATGTTTTTGCAGTCTGAGTTTCACCCGCTGCTTCTGCCTGAGGGCATTCAGACCCTGCGCATTAGAAAATTCATCTTTGGTCGCCATAGGTTCAAAACTGAAGAGGCTTTAGTATAAAGTTCCAGTGGATCCCATCCTCTTCCACCTCAGCTGGTTTAGCGCGGCCACGTTTCTTACTCCCCTTTACAATAATAGACTGGGCCAGGGGTGGTGGCTGCTCTGTCACAGCATCCGCCAAAATCTTAGCTTGCTAGGTTCCTCAACTGACCCCTCCCCTTTGATTGGAGGCATTGGGTTAGAAGGCACTGCAAAACTATTGCTAGCGGTCAGCTCCCCTTACCTCCGCCTCTTCCCTTATGGGTTTAGCACGCTCCATCCCACCTACATCATTGTAGATGCTCTCCTTTCGCAATCAGGAGATGGAAAAAACCATCCATTTGAGAGGCAAAATACTCCATAATGTCCTTTGCAGATTGGGACAAAGCGCTACTAAGCTCAATTGGCTTCTAGCAGCTTTCCAAAACTTCCAAGTCCGCTTCAACTCCTTACTGACCTTATTGGAAAATTTAAGCAACTCAGTCATCACCTCCAAATTAGCATTGCAAGCCGCAGCCACCTCCTTTACCTTGGCTGACAACTCAGCTAGTTTATCTAACATCTTCTGGAGAGCTAGCTTCTCTTTCTCTATGGTCACCATAGGTGGCTTCCACTCTCTAGACTCATTAGGTTTGGCCACTGCCGCAGGAGGTTTAGCCTGAGGAATAGTAGCTCTAATGCCCCTTCAGACCACACAAGAAGGCACTGGTACAGTGGTACCACAGGGACACTCCAGTTCCCCAAAGTTACTGAATGAGGCAACTACACGTATGACTTTGAAAGTTCAACTTTCAAGACCCAGTTCTCAGATCTTACAGGAACATTTTCAAGCTAACGTCCTTCTGCTTAAAGTTTCTTTACCAAATTTTTCTTATTAAAGAAGATCAAACTGATAAAGCCTTTTAGCTGAGACATCATGGCTCATCTAATGATAACAGGTGGCACGTTCCTCAGTAATAACCTTCTAATCTCGGTGACAATTTAAAGACATATGGCCTCCTCATTCTTAGTGCTCAAACTGGCAAAGAAACCTGTTCCTTCTGAGCCTTGGACTGGAAGGTCATAAGTTTTAATCCAGGAGTTAAACTTTAATTATGGAATGGGGAAAACCCACATACTTCAATCATGCGGCCCATGAGCATCTCCTTAGACCACCCCAGTCTTCACCTCCATGGTGGGACCTTTTTTAGACTCTCCACCATGACAGCCGTCTAATCTTTTGAGATACCAGAGTTCCCCGCTTTGAAAAGCTTGGTTTCAACCATAAATTAATTAGTAGCCACCTCCAACTAGGAGACCAAAGCGTTCAGGTAAGAGGGGGCTGCACCCACTTATTATATAATAACAGAATTGGTCTCTCCGGATTGTTTTGTAACAGAGTTCGCCTCTCTGGGCCCTTTTTGTTCAGGAAGTGTTGCATCTCTTTTGGTTGATCTGTCAATTTGGTATGTGAGTGCTCTCGCCTATTGATGCACCAGTGTAAGTCCACATGAGCTATTGGCTTCTATCCAGGTTTCAGGACAACCTAAAATACCGTGGTGATTATTTTAGACAGGTGTACAAGTACAGAAAATCAGGATTGCCCCACCCTTGTCGCTAAGGACCTGCTTTTGTAGAGCCCCGCCTCATAGAAGATTAGTGTGACAGACAATGCGCTGACTCTTGACCCCTCTTCCTGGCCATATTCCACTCAATGGGGAGTGAAAGCATCCCAAAAGAATAGTTTGGATAACAGTCATCAGCTTCCATCCCACACCTCTTTCAGGCCACTACTAGACTCTTCTGTAGTGCATCTTTGGGTTCTGGTGTTGGCTACTCACCCATGTTTTTACAGGATTTCCTTGGGCATGCCACGCGAAGGCCCCAGCTTACCCTAACTATCTCCCATTATTATATCATTTATGTCAGCGATTTAACCTAACAACAGTTAATCAGCGTTTTAATACTTGTGAATCAAACTTAGCCTGGTAATCCAATTAACTAACACTTTCATTTAGATGTTAATATAAATAGAAGTATATGTTAAATAAATACTAATTTTGTTCACATGATTGGTCAACCCATATTGCAATTTTTCCCCATTTGACCAAACATAAGAGAATAAAACTAAGGGGGAAGAAACTTAAGTTATTGGGAAGCTGTAGCCTGGGGCCAGAGCTCCGCTGATACTTCTTTAAAACTTAGCACATTTTATTAATAAGGTAACCCTTATGAGGATCATTAAGAGTGTAGGCATTAGTAGATGTCTTCAAAATTATCTCAAAGGGCCTTACCAGATGTGTTACTGCTTTATAGTTCATATAAAAAATTCATAATTATCATAGTACTGGATTTATTCCCTTATATAAAAGGTGTGTAGGATTCATTAATCAACATTAAAGTGCTTCCAAGTCCCACTTTCTAGGACAGTGCTTGGATTAAGCTTCACTATGTACTTGAACTAAAGTCTGCAAAATTTATTAAGATATCAAGTAGGACTCAAGTTCTCTTTATGAACACATGAATATACAATAGTGGGTAGCACAGGGTGTATCCAATATAATGATTGTAATGGTGACTGCCCTGTTGTTAAATGTTAGCATTGTGTAACGATGAAAACATCCCAGTTTTTGATCACCATCTTGCCTTGGCGATGGGCGCCTAATGTTTGTCTAATATGAGGTTCCCTCAAGGTAAGTGCTTGATTCGTCATATTTGCCAATTCAACATTGGATTTTGGGAAATTCAAAAAACGAGAAAAGAACACAGGTAAGTGAGGATCTGACCCTGAAATTAGCCTTGTTTTATTTATTATCAAAAATAAACTTGAGGGTGAATTCAATCCTGATGACTTATAGCCACAAACGAGACATAAAAAAACAGGGTATTTGGCAAAATCTAGGTTCTCGACGCCAAATCCCATTATTTTGTTATGGATACAAATATTTATCTCTTCGCGGGATACCAGGTAAGACAAGGCAAGGGCAGCCCTGAGGCCACCAGAGAACCCCATGCGAGAGCGGGAAATGAGGAAAAATTCTGAACTGAGTTCAGAATCGTGTGGGCTCGACCTTTTAAGGTCGCCCTTCTGGGGAGCCCTCCTGCACTGTTCTTTAGGCCCCTAAGAGCCTAAGAATAGTGCGGGAGGGGCACAGCCCAGTGCCGGACCCCGCATAAACCTCAAAAAACCTCAAAAAGTGTTTTGACTCTAGATTCAGATTTCTGAATCTTGAGTTAAAATGTAACGATTGGTTTAACCTGACCGTTACACATTTTTATAAACAAAAATTGAAGGTAAAATTTTTTTTCAACTGGAGCCTTTTCCCATAGTTAACTTCAAGTATGATACCAACAAAAGTACCGTTTACTTGTTCCACATTACCGTTGGTTTGTGGGTGATAGGGGTAGATAATAACACTTAAATATCTATCAATACATTTACTTTTATTTAAATTTAAATTTATTGTGGGGAAGGCCGACCATGGGATGGACACTTCCGAATATGACTCAGACGAGACAAAACTCAGTACCAGGTGAGGCACCCCAGAGAAGTGATGCTATCTCTTGTTGCCAGCGGGAACGCCACTTATGGGAAGGGGGAGGGAACGTGTGTAGGGGGCGTAGCCACTATTGAGCACGTGTGGAGGAAGGGGTCTGATTTGATGAACCAGACTGGGAACCAGGAGGAGACCAGCTGCCGGCGACGTGGTGGGAGATATCCAAACATCCACGCTTGAAAGTGATCCACCAAATGAGACCAGAATCTGTGGACAGCTTCAGGGAGGGTGGGGATGGATCCGGCAATGGCATCCAAGACAATCGTGTGGATAGTCCACATGGCGATTGCAACCACCAGAGCATGAAGGGAGGGTGGGAGGGGGAGGCCATTGATGAAGCAAACATATCTCTTGACAGACTGAAGGGATGTGTTTGATCCTGGCCTAGCAGACGTTGGACTTCGCGCCATATTACTTTAGAGGTGGGGCACTTCTCCAGGCGGTGAAACAGCGTTCCATACTGGCCAAACATGACACAGGATGAGTGTAAAGCATTAGAGCGCTCAGCTGTATGATACACCTGCCTCAGGCAGCGCCACACATGGGAGTGGACTTGAGGCTGCAACAGAGGATGGTGTGCGTATTTCCAGATAGTCTTTTGGGTCTCAGTGGAATAAGGGATGTCCATCATATCCAGGTAGTCCACCCTGGATAGGACTTGGGGTCGAATGGGGATCACGCCATCATGGATGGGTAGCCCCTGTACCTCTTGTGTGAACTGAGGAGAGGGGCGGCCTCTTCGGGTTGTATGTCCACTAATATGAATTCTCCACTCTGCGCTTCGCATGGAGAGTAGGATTCGTTTGTAGTGGGTTTTGGTCCCGTGAGGACCTGTGGCTGATGTGTGTGATGCGAGGTATTTCATCAGGGAGTTAGGGTTTGATAGATTGTTGAGGCCCAAGGCTTGGGAGAAGTTGGAGCAGGCCGCGCGGGACCAGTGTTGGGATGGGAGTGTAGGAGCAGTGACGGCCGCAATCCAGGTGCCTAGGATCTTGGCGGCATGGGATTTGAAGTCAAGTAGGCCCATGCCACCATGATGATGAGGGCCAAACATGACCTCTAGCCGTACTGGTGGAGGGCGGCCTGACCAAAGCCAACCTTGTAGCAAAGCATACAGGGATTTGAAGAAGCTTGGGGAGAAGGGGATGGCGTGGGCTCCAAACCAGACTTTGGATAGGAGCATAGAGTTGGCAAGAACAACCCTGCCAGTGAGGGTAGTAGGGGTGGGCTCTGAGAGAGGCGTTTCGCTTCGTCACGTTGTCCAGTATATGGCCCTCCATTACTGCTGACGCGTATCCTCCTGACTCCAACCACACGCCCAGATGGTGTACCAGTCCTATGGTAGGTCGTGGCACAAAGGGGAGCACCAGTGGAGCGGTGTGTTTTGAGTTAGTAAGGCGTGGACTTGGGCGAGCAGCTGGGCTGGGTTGGGAACTACTTGCTGGGGCCCAGCAGTTCTGAAACTGACCAAGTAGGATGATTTCGGTTTTGGAGGCGTTCAGTGCCGCGTTGCTTACTGGGAATATTCCTGGATGAGGGCTTCAAGCGCGCGTGCATCTTTATTATTAGACACCCCCACCACGCAATCATCTGCAAATGCCATCATCTTGACTGGGGTTTGGCCTGGCACATGGACCCCAGTGAGTTGGGCATTCACATTTCGCAGTAGTGGGTCAAGGCTGAAGTTGTATAAGAGTGGGCTCAGGGGGTCCCCTTGTCGCAGGCCTCTTTGAGGATGGACTACTTCCGTTAGGAAACCTGGGCCGCGCACAGCCATTGTTGCAGATTCCATGAGCAGCATCACCCAGTTAATGAAGCGGGGAGGTAGGCGGAATGTTGGAGGCAGGCCCTAAGGTATTCCCAGTTTACTCTATCATAGGCCTTTTGTTGGTCCAAGAATACAAGTGCCCAGAGGCTGTGGACTGACACACATTAGCCACAGAGTGCACGTTATCCCAAATCAACCTTCTGGGGATGAAACTGAATTGTTCTGGAGAGATGGTGGCAGATGCTACAGTCCCTAAATGGTTAGCCATGATTTTTGTTAAAATTTTGGTGTCTGTGTTTGTTAGAGAAATGGGGCGCCAGTTGGCTAAGTCTAGCCTATCCCCTTTCTTGAAGAGTGTGACTGTAAAAGCCTCATGTCCTCCTGGTAGGAGGCGCGTTTCCAACAGGCTTTGGTTGAGTGAGGCTAGCAGCAATAGGGATATATATTTAAAATATTTTTTGTAGAACTCATATGGAATGCCATCTGGGCCTGGGCATTTTCAGTTTGTCGCACTGCAAATGGTAGTCCATAATTCGTTCGGAGTAAATAAATTCATTATTTCTGGGTATCAGAAAATGGTGTGGATATGAGCTCTGTCGAGAAATTCTGCCATTTCAGCTGGCTGAATTGGTTCAGCTCGGTATAACTTGGAGTAATATCTTTGCATTTTGATTGCCACTTCAGCCAGTGTGTCCACGATAGAATTATCCAATCTTTGCACCTGTATGCAGGCCACGCTCTGGCGTGGTGCAAAAATTTTTTTGAAGAAGTATGCGGTGCACTTGTCACCTTTAGTGATGTGTGTGGCCCTGTATTGGACACAAACCTGATGTTTGTGTTGCCTTTCAAGTGCGTTGAGGTGGGCTGCTGCCTCCGCCCACTTCTGGCCCCATGCAGGGCTATATCCTGAGGCTGGAATGTTGGACTCCAAGTGGGCCAATTCTGCCAGCGCGCGATATAACTGCCAATGTGGCTCATGAGCGTCTGGATGAGAGATGGCGATAGTGGCAGATGGTGTCTTCTTTGAAAGTTACCTATGTGGAAATGGGGTCTGCGCAAAACGGTGCAACAAACAATTTTGCCAAAGTTGCCTCTTCCACCCACGTGGAAAATCCTGGCGACGCAAGCTCTGGGGGGCGGATTTTGCACCAATGTGGGGCCTTTGCAACTGTGACAGGTAAGTGGTATGTTATCGAGACCAGTCAGTGGTTGGAGAATTCCATTTTCGTTGTTTTGAAGTGGGAGATGTGGGGTTGGAATCTTGCTGGCGCTAGAATAAGGTCAATGTGGGTCATGGACCTTAATTGGCCGTTGTGGATGTGGGGATGCATCATGTTTTCGAGCAGTGGGGCATGTCGCGGCAGCACATCCATTAACCCAAGGGTGGCTTTTAGAACGCGTAGTTCTATGTGACCCTGTGGGGTGTGGGGTGAGGGCAGCCACCGGTCTGTTGGTGAGGTTAGCCAACAGTTCATGTCGCCAATTAGGAAAGAATTGGGGGGTAGCGGGAGGGATTTAACTGACAAGAAAAATTCCTGACGCTCTTGTGCACCGTTTGGGGCGTATATGTTGATGATTGTGTATGCAACATCGGCCCATGAGAAGGTGACAACGAGCACTTGGTCATTTAGGAATGTTTCTGAAGATATAAATTTGAAAAAATTGTTTTTCTGAATTAGCACCTCACAGTGCTTTGACCAAAAGGATAGGGATGGTAGGAGCATTGTTTTCCAAGCTTCCTCAGAACCTTATGGACAGTGGGTTTCCTGGATAGCCAGGATATCCACGGGTAAATTATTTTGTAAAAAACTCAGTTTCCTACCCTGGGACAGGGAGGCCTTGAGTCCGGCGATATTCAGCATCCCTAGAGTGAAGGTTTCCCCCATTGCACCTTAGGTGCGAGGGTGGGCCCCTGGGCCCACCAGCCTCTTCCAGATCCCCACAGGCTTTCACAGCAGCGCAGGTATTAGCAGCAACGCTATCGGGGTTTTTGTTAAATTTTGCGGAAAGAGTCACGTTGGCTTTGGCCTTCACTTTTTGTTTTCCCAACGTCGGACGAATTTTTTGCGGTGCGGATAAGTTCGGTGCACCATCGAGTGGGGCAAATTTTTTTTTCAGTTGGGATAGGTCCCAAGTCAGTTTCAACTGGGGCTTGGGTGCAGCGATTGGGTGAGATTGAATCTCCCATCAGATCCTCAGATTGAGTGGCCCGTTCAGCTTGGGCCTCCCAATCTGATTGGGTGATGGATTCCCAAGTTGCTTCCGCCGCGAAGGTCTCCATGTCCTCCTGGCGTTGTGAGTGTGGGATGGTGGTGGTGACCTTGGCCGCTTCCTTGGCTGCGGTCCTATGGGCCTGCTTGGCCTTCTTCCGCTCCTGCGGGGAGATGGGCTTTACCAATAGGTAGCAGCCTTGTGCTCCCCACGGGAAAGCCTCTTTGGTGCTTGAAGTTGGTTTGTAGTGCACCTCTCTGCTGGCCATGGCTGCCGAGGGGTGCTCTTGGAATGTAACGCCCTCTTTAATGGGGCACGCGTGTGCCTTATGGCCAAATGCGTCACAGTGGGTGCAAATGGGGGGCGCGCTGTCCACGGTTACCCAGAATGGGTGGGTGGTGTGCCCTGCGATGTCAATAAAGGTGGAGTGCGGGATCTGGGTTAGGTCCTTTGTGATCTCCTCAGTTGGGGTCAGAACTGCGATGGCTTTGCCGGTGCACAGGTGTGGCATCAGCGTGAAACGTTGCATTTCAAAAGATTGTATTTCGCTGTATATGGTGAGACCATCTTTCAGGTGTTGCTCCAAAATATCACGTTTTACCATAGTAGGCAAAAAGTCAAACGTGAGGAAAATTTGGTTTGATTTTGTCCATCTGGTGCATTTAGTTTTGATGATCCATTGCCCTTCAGGGAGGTCAACCACTACGCGCACCACTGCAGCCTCATCTGCTGCTATTTTGCTTTCAAAACCTAGGTCCAGCCAACCGCGTGACATGGAGTGAGGTGCAATGTACACTGCAGTAGGGAAAATTTTGTGTACAATCTCACAAAATTTTTCCCATAGGGCCATTTTTTGGATGTCCAGATACACACGGACTCTGAATTCCACCGACAAAAGTGGCTGGGAATGTGGCGTATTGATGTACTGGTTGCATCGTGCTTGCCTCACGAGTATCTCTGGGGAAATTGTGACCGCCAGTTTTTTTAGATTTTTTTCTATTCCGCCAGATTCTCCAGGGCGTTTTTGAACGTTAGAGGCCGCGGGCCTTCCGCCTGCTCCTCTTGCCTTGCTTGCCCAACTGCTCCCAGACATGGGCGCAGACTAATTTCCTCTATGAGATTATCAAACTAGATTTAGTCTTGAATTGAATGGGTTGCAAAAGTGTTTGCAACGAGAAAGGAAAGTTTTTTTAATACATTTACTTTTATAATATATGAGATATATAATTAGCCTCATCATCAGTTAGTATAAATTGTGGCATCCATGCTGATATATAATATTCTTCAAAACAAACCTAGCCATTGTAATAAATTAAGTTACCAAATAGCTTTGGCCTCCAACTTATTTTTAAAGTTATGAATGGCCAAAATAATATGCTTACATTGGCCAGAACTGCTGGCAATAGACTGACAACATCTGTGGAGATGGTGTTAAAAGCAAAATTAAGTTTGACCATTTGATAGGAGGTAGCTTTTTGGTAAGACTTCAACTTGTAACTCTTTACAACTGCTAAGACTCTCATTGATATTTAGGGTATTTATTTCTATCTTATTGAGATTTTAACTTCTCAAGTGTTTACTTATATTGAGCCATGCCCCATCACCTTACGATACACAATTATCTCTCAGTTTGCTCAGTTAAATTTAATAAATAAAAAACTGTTGTTCATTGTAATCTTAAACAGCTTTCAATTCATGATATGGGTATTTTTTCCTCAAGTTATCCAGCATGCATTTAAATTCATCCAGTTCATTACTATATTGTAGGGTTAACATTTTATTTTATACTTAATCAGCTAAATTTTGCCACTAATGCCACAGTGGGCAGATGAGAGAGTCAGTCAAAGTTTGATGCTTCATGCCAGGACAATGCTAAATCTCATAATCAAATGCATGTAGTAAAAAGCCCATCGAGATAGCTGCCATTCTAGCTCCTTAAGTACTTGTAACCAGCTCAAGGAGGCGTGTTCAGTTGCTGCAGTAAAGTGCACCCCATATACAAGTCTTAGAATTGCTTTCACGCATAGATGACTGCCAGACACTCATTCTCCAATACAGTGTAATTATGTTCATGCATGTCCAGTGTGCAGCCATAGTTTTACTGGGCTCTTAATTCCCTCGTTATCATTTTGGGACAATACTAGCACAATGTCAGTAAGATATGCGTCTGTTTGGATATAAAAAGTGTAACAAAATTTAAGAGCAGTATTGGTGCTTTGGGAAAGAAAGTTCTCAACTTATTAAAATAAAAAAAGTTCTCAACTTATCAAAGACTAATTGACAGTCTGCCATCCATCTGAATAGAACGTCAATTTTTAATAAATATAACAAATGATCACTACACATTCCTGAGGTTTTAGACAAAATAGAGATAGTAGCCAATCATTTTCAAGAGCACCTGGAAATCTCACTTGCCACTCAGCGGATTAATCCATTTTATAACTTCATTTTTAGCTATCTGGGGCCATAAACCCTGTTTATCAATGACAAAAACCTATTATTTTGACTGTACTTAAGTTGCACTTTTGCAACTGAATTAAAAATCAGCTCTGTCCAGCCAGTAGAAAACCTCTTCTGATTGCTGCATAAGTTCATTATATGTTCTGGAAAATACATTTTTATCATACAGAAAAGCGGCACACATGAGAGTTTTACTTCACCTTAAATAATATTATAGATCACTAGAAACTCTTGGGCAATTCACAACACTTGTAGCATCTAAGTGGGTTTATACAGTCCCTGAGCCATTCTCATAGCACACTTCTCCTATTCAGACTTAAGAAACTCAATTTCCACTTACTTAAAAATTAGATCTATGGCTAAAATATCTTGCGCCGCCTAAGCGGTCCAGTGCATCATTAATCTGAGGTAAGGGATAAGAATCTTTTTTAATGATATTAATAATCTTTCTTTGATTAATAATTACATTTTTGATATCATCCTCTTTTTTTATAAATTAAAACTGGGGAGGCCCAATGGCTATAAGAAGGCACTAGCATTCCCAGATTATCAATTTGATTTCCTTATTCAAGATGAAGAAAGCTTCCTTTGATCATTTAATTGAACGCAGGCATATGTGCTGTATTTCCAGAATTGGCATGGTGTAATAAGTCTTGAGCACAATTTAAATCAAAGTCATCTTAAAAATCATTTTCTATGATCAAAGCGAGACAGTAATTGGCCTTTTTCATTCTCCATCAACCAAGCAAGGTGTTCTCTAGGTACTGAGGAAAGAACTATTTGTCATTCCTAATATTCAAAATAAATTTCATCCAGGTTACCAAAATCATGTATACTATGCACCTTCTAATCAAGAGATTATGAATAATAGCAACAATATGAGAGTTGCTTAATCTGATTGAGACAAAATAAAAACTAGCTAATAAAACTTGTAATTTATTATGATTGGGAAGAATAAACCCAGGCACAGTGACTTTTTCCAAGTTAGGCCAGCAGAACAGTGCAATATCTCTCCAAATAATCCTTGGGTAATCTTTAAATTTGTCAATATTCAAATATGACTGGACGATAAGCTATAATTCATCATAAAGTATTAATATAGTTGAGGTGAGCCTTGAGATTGAGTGATTGGATATGTCAATGCAAAGTGAATTTAATTGAAGAAATAATGGTTTGGTGAATTTGGGGAATTCCGCCAAAGCCTCAATTTGCCAATGAAACCTCTAAATTGTAGAGAAAAGAATGTTTACTAAGCGGAGCATGTTAAATCTACTGAGGAATACCGATGATTAAGAGTTGAGCATGGTAGTGAGAAGAGGAGGTTTTTTATGAAGAAAAGAGTAGTAGGAAGTGTAACAGAAGTAGCCGTTAGGCTTATTATTAAATAAATTTGTTTTGTCAGGGAAATAGCTCCTTATTAAATACTTTATTACAATTACTTATTGAGGGCCAGAAATCTTCATATCTCTTGTCCATTGCTCAGTGGATTTTACCCTGTGCAACCAGTTTGGCGGAATCAACCTAATCTGCCAAAAGTTAACAGTGGTGCTCATTACAGGGGTCCCATTGAATAACTTGTAAAATAACTTCATACTTGCCACTCAATGGCACAACCAGTTCCCCTTGACAGAGTACTTCCCCAGTTTATCGAGTTGTCACAATATGCAGAACTAAAACTTGCCTTGGATACACTATGTCAGGCTCAAAAAATGAATTTTCTGAAAAAATAAAATATATCTGATCAGCTCACCAATTTTTTCATCAACTGCACCTGGTGGGTAGCTGAACCAACCAACTTGCCAACCTTGTGGGTGACACTACCAAGCAGCTATACTATTCAGAGTTTAATTAAATGAGGTTGTTAGGGAAGGGGAGGTTTGCAGCGACAAGCTGCCTTCAGAAAACATGAAAGAACTACATGGTGTTTTCAAATGGTTTGAATTCACCATGGAGGGGTCTTCCGATTGATGGAAAGCTAAACTGTCATTATCCGCTTTGGACGTTGCAAGCGCTGATTAGGTCACATTCTAACTTAAGAATAGTATTATACATATCAAGAGGTGAAGGAGACTGTGATCTGTCTTTTTGGGGGCAAGGCGAAAATGGCTCAACGCAAGTCAAAGTTTTTGATAATATCCTTTCAAAAAAGGATCTTTAATAAAGTTTGTGGAGCGCTTCATGACTGAAGCTCATGTGTTGTTGGGATCAAACATCTTATTTAATGAGGAGGTGGGCATAGTGATGATGGCGGGTGTCAATCCACATCAAGAACTGTATAATGCTATTTCCTACATTCTTCAAGAGGATGTGGAGCTACTAAAAAGTTTCAGTCATTTATGCCATCTATCCGTCACTTTTAGTGCTCCCAATATGGAATGGAAAGTCCCTGCAACAGCTACCAAAGTCCCATAGGTATTGGAACAACAACGACTTGGTTCTAATCTTTTGGGAAACACTTGAACCATTAATGCTTTGGTAAGTCCTTTCCGCCCCCATTAGCAACCAGTTTATCCTCGACTGAATTGAAATCTATCAGTTGATTTAAGACCTGGATCTATGGATGTGATGCAGAGACGAGTGTCATTTACAAATGCTTGTTTCTTGTGCGGCTAACAAGGCCATTATGCAGCTAGAAGTCCCAGCAAACCAAATGTCAATGCAGTATTAGTTGCCCCAAACAAACAGGGAAAATGTCAATTGAAAAGAGATGGGACGCTCTACTTCTGCTGATTTAAATCTATTTGGCCCTGATGGTTCTCAAAAGTCACTTTGTGTCACTCCAAATACTCACCTTGACGATCTATTATATCAAAAGATACCCTTTGATATACTGGCCTCAAGATGAGGGAGCGACCCAATATTGCAGACACAGAGTTCCGTCAAGATATGCAAAAGCCATACACCTGGCAGATCATTGAGCGGAATGGTACAGTTGATGGTGAACCTTCAACCTTTGTCACCGCTCTGGAGGGGGTGGAAGTGGCGATTTTAGTAGTGAAAATTGCCCAGAAGTATCCTCATGTCAGTGCCAGTATTCTCACTTTTCTGGATAACCAAAAGCCCCTGGATGTTTATGTATTAAACACCAACGGTCCTTCTTATTCAGAGTGTTCATAATGTGACATTTTTGTACAAAGCACTAAAATTTGGGCGATTATAGATATTGGGGCTCCCATCAATATAATATCCACCAAGCTCATAGCTAAGCTTCCTTTGAAACCAGACGTGGACCACAGAGTAGTGTATGGGACCACGGGGGCACAGAGCATTGTGTCAGAGGGCGCATATAGCACGTTGCCTTTGAGGTTTGGGTTGGTCAGCTCATCCGCTTCAGAGGTGGTATTGCCTAATAATAACAACCTGTTAATTGGCGCTGTGTTATGCGCGCTTCTGGAGCCATGTTCAATATGTCAGATGAAACCATAATTATCCTAGGACAACATATTCCCATTTATTTTACTTCCAGCGGAATATAAGAAGACCCAATCCATCCGGTCAAGTTAATCTTGCGTATAATAATGTGGTGATTCCTGTACAATATTGGTGGATGAAGCAGAGGAACCAAACGTTCCCTACCCAGATTTACGATTACACTGGTATCCCACTGTGAGCGGTGAGTGCATTGAACATACCTTCTGGGCATAAGGTCATAATAGGAATAGAGCTTAAAATAAATATCCCAGAAGACCAATATAGCGAGATTTGGGGCCCTACCAGCAATCACAGCTCAAACCCCATGTGGCTCCTGGATCCTGCTACCAGTGCAGGAAGAAGTGAAGAATTTTGATAGTGAACCTGCAGAAGGAGTCTACAAAGGTTCAGCGGCATCAACTAGTGGCCTATCTGCAACTGTTTCCTATTGATGAGGTTCACCAGATACATGACTTTGTTTCTTAGGAAGATCTTGGGCTACCTTTAAAATCCTCATCCAGTGTAATGAATGTAGTTCCGCGTGAGTCTCTGACTGGGCTGTCAGAGTACCAGAAGGACAGGGTGATGAATCTTTTTGAGAATTACCAAATCATTTTCCCATCTGAAAATCATGACTTGGGATGTGCACGTGGGATTGTGCATTGGTTGGACATGGGGGATCATCCTCCTATCCAGTCATGTCCTATCTGTCGCTCCAATGCGGCGGAAGAAGTTGTACCCACTGAGCTAGAAAATTGGTTTAATAGGGGATGTTAGAGCCATCAAAAAGTCACTGGGCGTCCCTGGTGCTTATTATTAAAAAGAAAGATGGCACCAATCGAGTAGTAATCAACTACAGGAAGCTTAATAGAATTACAAAAAAAGACTCATACCCGCTTCTGTAAATTGATGATGCTTTAGATTGTCTAGGTGGTGCCAAGTATTTCTCTGCTATGGACTTGATATTAGGGTACTGGCAGATTGAGTTGCTAGCGGCAGAACAAGTAAAGTGTGCTATAATCACCTCAAAAGGGTTGTTCCAGCCTAAACGTATGCCACAGGGTTTGTGAGTCGCCATACTACATTCCAGTGGTCTATGGACACTATTTTGGGTGACCTGAAGCTGTCTTGCATTTTAGTCTAACTTGACAATATTAATGTGTTCTCACAGATGTTCATAAATCATCTTGATCACTTGAAGCAAGTGTTTCACTTGTTTGTTTAAGCTAACATCAAAATTAAGCTCTGAAAGCGCCACTTTTTTAGGAGCAGTTGAAGTACATTGGGTTTGTGGTAGACTCCAAAGGGCTTAGTCCTAAGCTGGAAAAGTTGGAAGCTATATGCAAGAGGACTCGCCGGGTAATAAGTGCAATATTCAGGTGTTTTTGGGGAATGTCAGTTACTACCTGTGGTTCATTCCTAACTTCAGCTGTAATGGGGCTCCACTCTTTGAGCTATTAAAAAGAATTGCACTTTTAACCGGACAGAACAATGTCAAAACGCTTTCAATGTTCTATAAACTTCATTGGCTAGTGCTCCCGCTTTGCAATACCCTAATTTTGAGAAGGAATTTATTGTACAAACGGATGCTTCCCTTTCTGCCATAGGGACCAAGTTATCCCAAAAGGATGATGACAGTGTAGACCATTCCTTGACGCATTGTAGCCAAAGCTTAACAGTTCCTGAACGTAATGAAACTGTGACCAAGCAGGAGTTCTTAGAAGTGACATGCATATAAACAGTTCTGGGTATACCTTCACAGATTATATTTAAAGTGGTAATGGATCATGAATCCTTGCGTTGGCTGCAGAATATCCATGAACTTGAAGGATGGCTCGCGTGATGGGCCTTGAAGCTACAAGCATATGACTTTAAGATTGTACACTGGGTAGTGGCAAAACACCAGATCATGGACGGTCTTTCCCAATTACTAAAAGTTGCCATTATGGTAGATTTGGTAGACATCATGTATGAGAAGGTGATTGTGGGCAAATATCACGATGAGCCACCACAGGTGATCAAAGTGCTGGATGGGCTGCGACAGGATACATTTGTGCATGATTTTGAACTGTATTAGCAGATTGGCGAATTGACGCTGAGTTTCCTAAAACCTTCTGATAGACCCACAGTTATTATGGATGCTGATAGAGCGGTAGGTCATAGAGGGTTGTGAAAAACACTGGAGTGTTTGAGAACCCATTACTATTGGGATAGTATGCAC
This sequence comes from Massospora cicadina, assembly GCA_022478985.1. Classification (NCBI taxonomy): domain Eukaryota; kingdom Fungi; phylum Entomophthoromycota; class Entomophthoromycetes; order Entomophthorales; family Entomophthoraceae; genus Massospora; species Massospora cicadina. The sequence continues at coordinate 18,797 of JAKSZP010009629.1, read as the reverse complement.
TATGATGTGCCCAAAGCGGTTGCTTTCTATCACCAGTGCCAAGTGAAGAAACCATTTCACTTAAAGACCACCTATCAGCAGGTTAAGCCTTGTTTTGCATTACATACTGTGTCTTTGGATGTGATGGAGCCTCTTCCAACTGGTGTAAACTGCTCCAAATATATAATAGTAGCCATTCACCATTTGACAGGATGGGTGGAAGCAAGGGCATCAACGATTTAGGGGCTCTAACCACCACCAAGTATATCCTGGAATATGTCATACATCAACATGGCTCTTCTTGATTTACCCTCATGGACAATAGAACCAATTTTACGCCGCATATTTTGCCCAAGCTGAACTAATTAATGGCAATCCGCAGGGTCTTGACTACACTCTACCACCCTCAATCTAATGGAATGGTAAACAGGTCAACGAAACCTTGGTCAATATTCTCTGCAAGCTTGTAAAGGATCATCTTTTAGAATGGAGTACCCTCTTATCCACCGCTGTCTTTGCATACAATATTAGTTACCACTCATCAACCAGCAAGAGTCCTTTCCAACTACTTTATGGAAGACATCCAGCGTTGCCAGCATTGCTTTATTCCTGTGTGGAAGATACCAGCGGAGTTGGGCCCCAGCGCTAATTTCTGCCTTAATAGACACATTGATCAAACTCCAAACTGAAGCATATTCCACTAGTCACGCCAAGAAGTTTCAGGATCAGGAGGCTGATGTCATGTATACATGACATCATAGTGGGGGTCAACCCCAAAGACAAGGATGGGCACTTGGAGGCCCAAAAGGTTAAGCTACAGGGCCTCCCAGACCTGAAGCACACCCTAGATCAGCGCTGGGTAAGGGCAAAATATGCCCAAGTTGGTCCTAGCGGGGTGCCAAGTGCCCAGCCCTGACAGCAGCTCAAGCGTTAAAACGAACTATCTACCATATTAAGGCGGAGGGTTCAGTTCTCTTAGTTTTGGAACAAGGGTTCAAAACCCATTCCAGCTATGAAATAACGCGCTTGGGTCAAATCCAACTTCAGTCAATAACTTGAGTGAAGTCAGTTTCAGCCTATTTTACTAACTCAGATGGCAGTATCGCCCTATTGGTGAGCCGCTGCTTGGGCCCACTGTGGCATAACCCCAATTTCCCCATCTGAGCTTAAATACATTTTTCCTGATCAACATTCCTTGTTGGTCGACTTCCTGAAATAGACCTATTCCCCATTTTAAGTTATTTAAATTTTATGATATTCCAAACGCTCCTGTGCGCAAACCTCTTTGAGGAGGTCTCGCGCTCTGTTACACTTGCTATTGCAAGTACCATGCAGCTCTCCCCTCGTGCACCATTGTCCGCCCAGGATCCCTCCAACCTGGGTCACTTAACCCCATCTGATCTGTGCACCGCGTCGCCCTTATATGGGTTTTCATTATAAAATTCACCATTTTATGCCTATGTGGTTATTGCTCCTGCACTCTCTGCTGGGCTCTAATCACAGTGGCCCTAATGGCTAGTTCCCTGGCGTTGGCCTGGTGCCCCGCGCACTGCCGCACTGGGAACAGGAGAGTTATAGACACTCTCCTTACAGCTGACCAATGTAGATGAAGCAGCCTTCCCCAGTTTGGGGTAGGAGATCTTGTCCTGTTCCATGCCCAACATGGGTTCAGAAGAGGAATAAGCTTGCCAGTATATGCATTGGACTGTTTGAGATAATTGAGAAGACTAATGTTGATTTTTACACCATTAGGGAACCTGCAGGTGGTCAGATTATCAACTGAGTACACTCAAAATATTCAGCCATACAATCAATAGGAAATTATTATCCAGTCAAGGGGTTAATATCAAGGTTCTGATATGACTGGACAATAATATATAGTTCTGGCAGATTGTATTTTGGAGTCAAGGTGAGCCTCAAGATTGAGTGATTGATTATGTCGATGTGATTTAAACTTAATTGAAGAAGTAATGGTTTGGCTAATTTGGGGAATTCCGCCAAAGCCTCAATGTGTGAATGAAACCCATAGATTGTAGCAAATAGAGAGTTTACTAAGTGGAGCATGTTGAAATCACCGAGGAATACTGAGGATTAAGAGTTGAGCGTGAGAGTGAGAAGAGGAGCTTTATCTTTAGAAAGAGATTAGTAGGAAGGATTACAGAAGTAGCCGTTAAGTTTATTATTAAATAAATTTGTTTTGTCATGGCAATAGATCCTTATTCTTTATTTATTCATAGAAGCTTGACCAGGGGACAAGCACATCCAATATAGTGGGGATAAACTAATGAATTTTGATTATTAAAAGACACCCCAGAGGGTTCAAGACCCCTCTTGTTGTCTCCAGGACACCAAGTTTAGGACGGTATGGAAGGGGTTATTCTGGATTATTCTTGGATGCAGAATGTGTGAAAGAAAGGATCAACCTTTAAGAACCATATGGGGAACCATGTGTTGATTGTCCTTCTGTTACGTGGGGTCATGTTTCCAAACAGCCATGCTTGGAAATGTTCCAATATATGGCTGTGAAAACGTTTGATGGCTTCTTGGATTGTAGGCGCTGCTCCTGTATAAGATTCCAGTACTATCATATGGATCGTCCATAGTGATATTGCTACTATTAACGCCCTGAGGGATGGGTGTATAGGAGAGTCCATGTTTATAGCGAACGTGTTCCTTGATAGGCTGAATGGTTGTCCACTCACTTGGCGGAATAGGCGCATGGCCTCTTTCCATACAGCCACTGATGTTGGGCATTGTTCTGAATGGTGGTATAAGCTTCCATACTGACCACATATTGTACATGAGGTGTGAGTGGCATTTGACCGTTCTTCTGTGTAGTATAATCTCTTCATGCACCTCCATACATGTGCTCTTATCCTGGGTTGGAGTAGAGGGTGATGTGTGTACCTCCATACTCTTCTTTGAGTGTCCAGGTTGTATGGTAATCCATATGGTCCAGGTACTCTATCCTGGCTATGGTGTTCGGATTTCTGCATATTATATTGTCTGTGACTACTTGGTAATTGATTTCCTGTCTGTAAGCTAGCTTTGGGTGGCCTTGGTGACTGATTTAGCCGCTTACGTGGATCCGCCATGTTGCTCTTCTCATGGCTAGGAGTATTTGTTTGAAATGCGTAGGAGCGCCATGTGGTCCTGCAACTGTAGGATGGGATGCCAGATACTTGATTAACGTATTTGGGTAATCTGGGTTTCTTAATTGGAGTGCTCGTGTGAAGATATCTTGATGTTCTGGCCCAATGTGTATCTGGAAGATCTGGGCTAGTCACCTGAGCTATTCATGATCCTAACATATGGGCCGCTTGCTCTACATAATTAGTAAGCCCCATACCTCCATTCCTTCTAGATCTAAATAGAGTTTTGAGGCGTACAGGGGGGTTGTGGCTGGACCAGAGCTATCCTTGTAATAGGGCGTGTATTGTATTAAAGAAGGATGGTGAGAAAGCAATTGCATGGGCCATAAACCATATGATTGATAAATTCATAGAGTTGGCTACTGTGACCCTTCCTGTTGAACCTGTTTGGTGTCCATGTAAGGAGGCAATGCGTTTTGTTATTTTGTCTAGAGGTTGATTCTCCATTATGGAGTTGGCGTAACCTCCTGCTCTCAACCATACCACAAGTGACGGACTAGTCCAGCTGTTGGCTTGGTGGTGAAGGTAAGGTTCAGTGGGGTTATTGCTGGTTTTCGCCTCCTATGTCTGGTGAGGAGTCTTAATGTTGTGTTAGTTTATTGGCCCAGGGTAGATGGCGTCCACAGGGTCTGATATTTCCCCAGGAGTATGATTTCCGTTTTCTCAGTGTTAAGTGGTGCGTTACTTATGGCTGAGTAATCTTGTATTAAATTCTCAATTCTGCGGGCATCCTATTTTGTTAAATATTCCCACCACACAGTCATCAGCGAAGGCCATCATTTTGCCTGGTGTTCGTCCATTGACATTGATTCCCTTGAGAAGTGTGTTTGTATTTCGGATTAGAGGATCCAGGCTAAAATTGTAAAGTAGAGGGCTTAAGGGGTCTCCATGTTTGAGTCCTCTCTGTGAGATGACTGGGTTAGTTAAGAAACCTGCTCCACGCACAGCCATGGTGGCTGACTCTGTGAACATCATCACCCAGTTTATAAATCTATTTGGGAGTTTGAATTTTTGAAGGCAGGCCCTAAGATAGGTCCAGTTCACCCTGTCGTATGCCTTCTGTTGGTCCAAGAAGACAAGCGCTCCAGAGGTTTTGGACTGGCAGACATTTGCAACTGTGTGGATGTTGTCCCATATGGATCTTCTTGAAACAAATTCATATTGTGATGGGGATATCACGTCAGTTGCAATTTCTCCTAGTCGTTTGGCCATGATTTTTTTTGAATATTTTGGTACCTGTGTTGGTTAGGGAGATTGGGCGCCAGTTGGAAAGGTTTAGTCTGTCTCCTTTTTTTGAATAAAGTGACAGTGTAGGTTTCTTTGCCTCCAGGTAGGAGGCATGTTTCCATAATACACTTTTTCATGGAATCTAGAAGAATATTAGATGTTAGTAAAATATTTTATGTAAAGTTTATATGTAAATCCCATCAGGTCCAGGGCATTTACCTCTTGGTGCACCGCGTATTACTTCCCATAGTTCCTCACGTAATATTAAGTTGATTAAATTATTGTTTTGGGCCGCGGTGTTGATATGTGCACTTTCAAGAAATTTTTCGATTTTTTCTGGTTCAACCAGTTCAGATTTATACAAGTTTGTATAAAACCTGTGCACTTTGGTCACAACTTCTTTGGGTGTATTCACTATGGATTTTTCTGGTCGTCAGACCTGTGTGCAAACTATTGTATTTTTCCAGGTGTGGAATTGGCAGAAAAAGTAACTCAAGCAAGTTTCTCCATCTTTTATGTTTTTTGCTTTGTATTGAACTCCAACTCAGTTTTGGTGTTTCAGATCAGGGTGTTTAGCCAAGCAGAAACCTCCGCCCATCTGCGACCCCTCCAGGGCTGTAAACTGTGTGGGACGTTGTTTTCTAGGTAGTTGATTTCTGCCAAGGTGTGCTTGATGATGGCTGAAGCTGCCCTGTGTCTTCTAGACGTTGTATGTTTGACTTGTCGGGTTGTTGATTTTTTGAAATGTTCCCAGGTGGTTAGTGGGTCCAAGCAGAAAGGTGTTTGGAAAACCCAGGTTGAGGATATTTCCGCCATCCAAGGTTGAATTTCCGAGTTGGATAACCTTTCTGGGCTTATTCTGCACCATTTGGGAGCTTGGGTACTTGGTTCCGCCAGTTTGTAGGACACTGAAACTAGCCGATGATCAGAAAATTCAATTTTTGTAGTTTTAAATTTTTTAATTTGGTGACAGAAAATTTCTGGTGCGAGTATCAGGTCTATCCATGACATAAAGATAAGTGCACCGTTGTGAACATGTGGGCGTGTCATGTTTTGTAGTAGGGGTAGCCTTTTTGGTAGCGGAGATTATAGTAACAGGGTGGCCTTTAGTACGCGGAGTTCCACTTGCCATTGTGGTACCTCTTTTGTGTATGGCTATTGGTCAGTATCTGGGTTAATCCAGCAGTTCATGTCTCCCATGATAAAAATGCTTGCTGGTAGATTAAGTTGTGTTAGAGCCATTAGAAATTTTCTTCAGTCAGGTGTACAGTTCAGTGTGTACACACTGGCTATTGTGTGCACTTCAGTGTGCCATGAGAAGGTTACAGAAAGTACACGGCCATCCAGGAACAAATTTTTGTTGATAAATTTAAAGTTTTGGTTCACACATATTATCACCCCACAGTGTTGCGACCAAATCAATATTGTTTGGAGGATCATGTTTTCCCATGCCTCCTCCTCTCCCTGTGGACAGTGGGTTTACTGTACCGCCAGGATGTCCACAGGTGGATTTTGCAGGAGACTCAAATTCTTGGCCCAGGATGTTAAGGCCTTGAGTCCTGCTATGTTCAGCGTCTCTATCTCTACTGAGACGCCCAATGCGCCTCAGGAGCGGTTAGCAGGTATTTGGCCCTACTCCCTCGCTCACATTACTTTCCAAAGCACCTCTGTTGCGGAGAGCATAACCATGAGTAGGAGTTGGGGTGTATTATGCCCCTTTTGTTGCCGCTGTTTTCGCTCCTCTCTTAGCTTTGATTTGTTTCAATTTATCATTGCGGTGCACTTGTGTGCTCTTATTGGCCACATTATTTTTTTTGCGCATTTCATTGTTGATTTTCCTTCTTGATTAGGTTATGTTCTGAAATTTTGGGGGATGCGCTGAACCCCAGTTTTGCTGCATTTATTTCCAAATTGGGTCCCGGAAAATATGATCTGTTCATATTGGTTGTTTGGTTTTCTACAGTATTTGATTGGTTCATTGATTTGAATTCATCCATGTCTTCCTAGATCTGTTCCAGCGATATGGATGATCCTTCCAAGGCTTTTGCCTTGGCTGTAACCAGCTTGTGAGCTTGTTTGACCATTTTTTTTGTTCTTTTTGGGAAATTGGGTCAATTATTTTATATTGCCCATGTTCTCCCCGGTTGAATTCTTGTGTTGTATCCGTGATTTTGGCATACTCTGAGTCATCTTCGCCCATTTCATCCTCACAGAATTCTATTTCTCTCAGGCCTTCTTTTATGGGGCAAGCATGAATCTTGTGCCCAAAGGCCTGTCAGTGGTTGCATATGGGGGGTGCACTCTCCACTGTTGCGCAGAAAAGCTGGGATTATTTCCATCAATGGTGAAGGATGCAATGTGGGGGATTTTGTGATATCCTCCACGACCTCCTGGTTCAGAGAAGTGATTTAAATTGCCTTCCCAGTGCTAAGGGTCAGCTTCAGTTGGAATTTTTGCATCTCAAATTGTTTAATTTCTCTGTAGGCTTCCAAGCCTTCTTTGAAATGTCTTTCAACTACTGTGCGCACCAATGTAGTTGGAAGGTAATTGAAGATTATGAAAATATCTTTAGATTCTGTCCATTGTGTGCATTTGTTCAATACCAAATGCTGTCTGTTGGGAAGGTCAAGTACCACTCTGACCTTTGCTGCCTCATTCAATTCTTCCACAGTTTTGAACCCAAGGTCTACCCAACCTTTGCGGATAGTATGGGTTGTTAAGTACACCAAATTCAGGAAAAATTAAGTTGGGATTTGCTGAAATTTTCCCACATTGTCAGTGTTTCTACGCCCAGGAAAACTCATATCCCATGTTCCACTGATGACAGTGGTTGCGAATGGGATACTTCCATGTAACTGCAGTATTTTACTAAAAATTCACAAAACCTGTGGAGGGCGCCACCTCAGGTTTTTTGTTTTTGCTGACATTTTCATTTTGTATCTGTGCGCTTGGTACCTTTGGGTGTTGCAGGTCTGGGTCCACTGCCCTTTACTGCATTCACCCAACTCTTTGCTTTATTACTCATACTCATCTCACCTTGTATTGATTTTCAAATTGTACTGTTTGAATCAAGATTTATTACTAAAAGTGATAGTAATTGGAAAGAAAAGTGCAAAAGCTCCTTATTAAATACTTTATTATTATTAATTATCAAGGGTACAGTGATCCTCATATTTCCCGTCCATTGCTCAGTGGATTTTACCTTGTGCAAACATAGTGGGGGATTCAACATAATCCGCCAAAAGTTAGCAAAGTTGATTTTAATTTCCATTAATTTTCTGATGGCCATATGGAATGGTCAGACTGCAGCTAGAATAAAGCGTAATTCCTTTAAGTTCCATAACCAGATTAATCAACCATTTATTGCTAAATTTTAAGTTTTGGGATAGCTAAGGGGCACAATGCCATCCTTATATGTGAGGCTACCAACTTCTTGAGAGTGAGACTTGAAGCCGTTATCCATTATATTATAGTAAATGAGGAAAGTTTAACCCAATACTTCCAAAAGATTTTTTTAAACCAGAGTTTTGATTCCATAGTCTTCATAAATGAGGTACTAATAAAAGGAAGTCAACTATTATTAAAAAACAATGGCTTGAGCAGTATTACCAGTTAGCTAAACTGCAACAGCAAAGCATTACATGCTCCTTAAGATGTGGTAAGATAGGGTCCCACCATACCACAGAATTTTTCGATAATATGTCTGGCTCAAGATCTAGTTTCTTTATCAAGATAGTGGACACAATATTAAATGGTTCCCCACTGTCAACATTCGCTCTAACTTTAATCTTATTTACTGCAATATGTATAAGTGCATTCAGAGAAAAAAGAATCCGCAGAATTTATTGTGTGGATGATAAAGGTGTCTAATTGATTTAAATTAACACTTAATCTTATCAACTAGTTGAGATTTAGATTCCTTCAAATCCTTGATAGGTATTACTAATTGGACCCCATCCTATTTGGGGATATCACCAAAGGCAATTGAAGCTATTTTATTTCTAACCAATGATTGTAAGGCTTCATAATGATTCTATGCAGCAATTTATCTTTGCATTCTTCCAGGGAGTAGTTGGTCTGGCTACTAAATCATCTGATATCACTTGGAGAACTGCCAGAGGTGGCACATTGTAAGCTGCCTTTCTCCAAACTGAAGGTGGGGTCAGAGATTTCTTTGATTGGGAGTTTTTAAAGGAGGCGGAGGTAGAAAATCCCTGTTCTATCCCACTATGGCTTATCCCAAATTTCTCTCATTCTTGGTTCTACCAATTGAACCTTGGGGTCTAGAACTCAATTTCAGCTAATGATTGGCATAATTTCCCAAATTCTTACAATAAAAACAAGCGATCTGAGTAAGATCAGACTGATCAAAACAAGGGCCAGAAGTCTGAGCTAAATTCATTATTTGGGGAAATGGTTTAGGACTGTGGATCAGAGGCTCCTTCAGAGTTTAGTTAAGCTCCTCAAAATTGACAGTGCATCAGCAAAGATAGACCACCATCTGGGTGATATTATGCTCCTCATTTAGTACTGGCATTAGAAACCTATACAATTCCATGTAAGGATCACAGGCATATAGAAGGACGATATGGGCATCAAAATCATCTATAACGTTGGCCTCAGACAGCGCCTGTGCCTTAAAATAACATTACTTGGGAAACAAATAGATAAGGTCTTTTTTAACAAGATATTAAGGGTTTAAATCTTCTGAGTGGTCATCCGTTTGGATCCACCAAACTCTTTAATAAGAAGATCCCTGGCGATAAGGTAGGACATGGAAGCTTTTTTGCAAGAACTAACTCCTGACTTATGGAGTCTAACGAGCTCATTACTGTTGCCAACTTAGCGGTATCAGACATTCTTCCTATACTAATTACAAAAAACATAAAATTGTGCACATTCATCTTCATGTCAAACTTTAGTAAATCAACAGGGTTAACTAGAAATTAATTTTGATAGCTGCAGGGCTGAGGGGTCTGCGGTGTCCTTACTTGACTTTCTGGGTTAATTATATGAAGGAAGTGAAATGGCGTTTTCTGCTACATTGTCAGAGCGCGCAGAAATAACAATGGTCAGAATGGGGGTACAACTGCATGCAGGTAACATGTAAGCTGCATATCACTCTCACTATACTGTTCCATCAAAAGGGCTGAAAAGCCACTTGACCCTAGCAGCACTTGCAAAGATCTTGACGAATCTCCAACTTAAAGGTTGCATTCTAAAAACGGCGGCTCTCTACCTGCAACGTTTTTTTTGGATTACAAATTGTTTGGGTAGTGGTCAGAAATATGCTTTCAAAGGACCATATTCATTTATTAGGGACTTTTGTTGCCCCTAGGTTTCTAGTCCATACATAAAAAATCAAGCTCCTGATAAAAATTGGTATCAGGGCTATTAAGGCGTCGTTAATAACTTCCATATCCTTTACTAAGGTTTTTACTTGATAATCATGACCTAATATGATATCTGAAAGTAGGCCAACGTGAGCTTCAGTTCCGCTCAACTTGACAAATTTCAACAGAATGATTTATCTAGGCCTTATAGCTAGCCACTACAGCGTCATAATGTTGCTTTATCTCCACTCTGAGTAATCCTCAACTGGGTGATCAAAAGTCATTACTAATAACAAAATGATCAGAGGAACAAGGCGAGATCCCCCGTAGAGAGCACCAAAACGGTGAATTTGGTTCTGTGGCGTCAGATTTCAAGCACACAGGTCAATATGCATTAAAAAAGGTACTGTTTAAAGACAGTAAACTTGACAAAAACTTACAAAACATACTTTATTTACAAAACAGGGTTTTATTATGAAATTAGAGAGTGCACTGTAGAATTTAATACTGTCAGTGGCTCCTAGACTCACTTAAGTAATCCTCCAGATAGGCTCTCACAGCTTCTTAACTAAAAAATCCCCATGCAATTGTAAATTTTTCTTCAGATATGCTATCTTTACTAAAGTTCTCTTTGGTGCTTTCCATGATTACCAAGCAGCGCTACAAAAATAGTAGACAAAAAATTATAATATCTAAATTGGGTTGGAAGAAAATAACTAGGGCTTGAGGCTTTTTAAATGAAAGAGTGCATTATTACAGATGTAATCAAATTACTGGCGGACTATTATTATGTAAGGACCCTGTTACCAATGATTTGACGCTGGCACAGAACAATGTAGAGGAATACATTAAAGTGAATTAGTAGGAGATACAAAAATAAGTCCAAGGCATTGATTCCATAAAGTAAGGGAACAAGAGTTGGTCAGTAAGGATTTAGAGACTTGATTATTAGTGAAATTATATGCTGGTCACTACACATGGAAACATGGGCTATGGGGAGAACTAATTACTAGGAACTGATTGAGTCCAGTATCTACCTAATAGATTAAATATAAATAATGGCAGGTAAAATGACATATCACAGATGGTTGGTCAAACCAATTACAAGAAATAATGAAGGCCACAGCTGGGCATTTAATCCAAAATGACTTGAGAGATCCTGATTGTATGAAACCATGATAACTTCTCAGCGACGTGTCCCAACTTGCCCTGTAGTTATCTATTCTTTCTAGTAATAAAGTATAACGTTTGCCCCATCTTCTTAGTCTTCTTTGACTGTTCCACTAGTCTAACATCTTTGAGCCCCATTAGAACCTCGGCCTAGGGTTTATAGAAATACCAAGATGACACTAATTTTGGCGAAAAATATTGGTGTGACATCAGAGCAATGAGATATTTAAACTTAAATTTATTGTAAGGAAGGCTGACCAGGGGATGGACACTTCTGAATATGACCCAAAAAAAATGAAGCTTAGTAACATGGAAGGCACCCCCAGAGAAGCGATGCTATCTCTTGTTGCCAGCGGGAACGCCACTATGGGGAGGGGGAGGGGACGTGTGAAGGGGCCGTAGCCACTATTAAACACGTGTGAAGGAAAGGGTCCAATTTGATGAACCAAACTGGGAACCAGGAGGAGACCAGCTGACTTCAACGCGGTGGGAGGTACTAAACATCCACGTCTGGAAGTGGTCCACCAAATGGGACCGGAATCTGTGGACAGCTTCTGGGAGGGTGGGAGTGGAGCCTGCGATGGCATCCCAGACAATTGTGTGGATAGTCCACATGGCGATTGCGACCACCAGAGCACGGAGGGAGGGTGGAAGGGGGATATCATGGATATAGCAAACATATCTCTTGACAGACTGAAGGGATGTGTTTGATCCTGGCCAAGTAGACGTTGAACTTCGCGCCATATCACTTTAGAGGTAGGACACTTCTTCAGGCGGTGGAACATCGTTCCATACTGGCCACACACGACGCAGGATGAGTGTAAGGCGTTAGAGCGTTCAGCCATATGGTACACTCGCCTCAGGCAGCGCCACACATGGGAGCGGATTTGAGGCTGCAACAGAGGGTGGTGTGCGTATTTCCAAATAGTTTTTTGGGTCTCGATGGAGTAAGGGATGTCCATCATGTCAGGTAGTCCACCCTGGATAGGACATGGGGCCGTGTGGGGATCACGCCATCTTGAATGGGTAGCCCATGTACCTCTTGTGTGAACTGAGGAGAGGGGCGGCCTCTCTGGGCTGTGTGTCCGCTAATATGTATTATCCACTCTGCGCTCCACATGGAGAGGAGGATTCGTTTGTAGTGGGTTTTAGTGCCGTGAGGGCCTGTGGCCGATGGGTGGGAAGCCAAGTGTTTCATCAAGGAGTGAGGGTTTGATGGATTGTTAAGGCCCAAGGCGCGGGAGAAGTTGGAGCGGGCCGCGCGGGACCAGTGTTGGGAGGGGAGCGTAGGGGCAGTGACAGCCGCAATCCAGGTGCTCAGGATCTTGGCAGCATGGGCTTTGAAGTCAAGCAGGCCCATGCCACCATGATGATAAGGGCCAAACATGACTCAAGCCAAACTTGTGGTGGGCGGCCTGACCAAAGCCATCCTTGCAGGAGGGCATACATGGATTTGAAAAAGCCTAGGGAGAAGGCGATGGCGTGGGCTCCAAACCAGACTTTGGAGAGGAGCATAAAGTTAGCTAAAACAACCCTGCCAGTAAGGGAAGTAGGGTGGGCTCTGAGGGAGGCGATGCATTTCGTCACGTTGTCTATAATATGACTCTCCATTACTGCTGATGCATACCCACCTGCCTCCACCCATACATCTAGGTGGTGGACAGGCCCTATGGTAGGGCGTGGCACGAAGGGGAGCACTAGTGGGGCGGTGTGGGGTGAGCAGGGAGGGCGAGCACGTGTGTGAGCAGATGGGCCGGACTGGGCACTGGTTGCAGGGGCCCAGCATGCTTGATACTGACCAAGGAGAATGATTTCAGTTTTGGAAGCGTTCAATGCAGCATTACTTACCCGGGAATATTCCTGGATGAGAGCTTCAAGCGCGCGTGCATCTTTATTATTGGACACCCCAACCACATACAGTCATCTTCGAACGCCATCATCTTGACTGGGGCTTGGCCTAGTACATGGACCCCAGTGAGGTGGGCATCCACATTTCGAAGTAGTGGGTCAAGGCTGTAGTTGTATAAGAGTGGGTTAAGGGGGTCCCCTTGTCGTAGGCCCCTTTGAGGGCGGACTACTTTTATTAAGAAGCCAGGGCCACGCACTGCCATTGTTGCAGATTCTGTGAGCAGCATTACCCAGTTGATGAAGCGAGGGGTAAGCAGAATTGATGGAGGCAGGCCCTGAGGTATTCTCATTTTACTCTATCATAGGCCTTCTGTTGGTCCAAAAATACAAGTGCCCCAGAGGCTATGGACTGGCATGCGTTAGCCACAGAGTGCACGTTGTCCTAAATCGACCTTCTGGGTATGAAACTGAATTGTTCTGGGGAGATGGTGGCAGATGCTACAATCCCTAAACGGTTAGCCATGATTTTAGTTAAAATTTTTGTATCCGTGTTAGTTAAAGAAATGGGGCGCCGGTTGGCTAAGTCTAACTTGTCCCCTTTCTTGAGGAGTGTGATGGTGAAGGCCTCTTGTCCTCCTGATAGAAGGCGCGTTTCCATAAGGCTCTGGTTAAGTGAGGCAAGCAGCAGTGGGGATATGTATTTTAAGTACTTTTTATAGAATTCATATAAAATGCCATCTGGGCCTGGGCATTTCCGACCTGGTGCACTGCAGATGGCTGTCCAGAGTTCATTTGGAGTAATCAAATTCATTAATTCTGGGTATTGGGAAATGGTGCAGATTTGAGTCCGGTCAAGAAATTTCAACTTCAGCTGGCTGAATTGGATTGGATTGGTATAACTTGGAGTAATACTTTTGTATTTTGATTGCCACTTCAGCTGGCATATCCACAACGGAATCATCCGATCTCCGCACCTGTGTGCAGGTCATGCTCTGGCATGGTGCAAAGAATTTTTTGAAAAAATATGTGGTACACTTGTCACCCTCTGTAATGCGTTTGACCCTGTACTGAACACTAACCTGATGTTTGTGTTGCCTTTTGAGCGCGTTGAGGTGGGCAGCTGCTTCCGCCCACTTCCAGCCCCATGCAGTGCTGTAGCCTGTGGCTGGGATGTTGGATTCCAGGTGTGCCAACTCTGCCAGAGTGCGCAAAATAATGGCTGATGTAGCTCGTGAGCATTGGGAGGAGAGGTGGAAAGAGTGGCGGATGGTATCCTTTTTGAAGGCTGACCATGTGGAAATTGGGTCCATGCAAAATGGTGTAACAAACTCTTTTGCCAAAATTGCTGATTCCACCCAAGTGGAAAATCCTAGTGAAACAAGTTTGGGAGGGTGGAGTTTGCACCAATGTGGGGCCTTAGTCACTGTGACAGGTAAGTGGTAGGTTATTGAGACCAGCTGGTGGTCAGAGATTACAATTTTTGTTGTTTGGAAGTGGGAAATGTGAGATTGAAATTTCTCTGGTGTGAGGATAAGGTCGAGGCGGGTCATGGATCTTAGTTGGCCATTGTGGATGTGGGGGCGCGTCATGTTTTCTAGCAGCGGAGCATTCCGCAGCAGCACATCTATTAACCCAAGGGTGGCCTTTAGAACGCGAAGTTCTACATGACCCTGAGGGGCGTGGGAAGAGGAAGGCCAACGGTCCATGGGTGAATTTAGCCAACAGTTCATGTCACTGACTATGAAGGGGTCAGGGGGTAGCAGAAGGGATTTAGCTGATGAGAAAAATTCCCGACGCTCTTGTGCACAAATTGGGGCATAGATGTTGACGATAGTGTGCATCACGTCAGCCCACAAGAAAGTGACAATGAGGACTCGGCCATTGAGGAAGGATTCCAACGATAAAAATTTAAAAAAATTGTTTTTTCAAACTAGCACTCCACAGTGCTCTGACCAGAAGGATAGGGAAGGGAGGAGCATGGTTTATAAGCATCCTTGGAACCTCACGGACAGTGAGACTCCTGGATGGCCAGGATATCCACGGGTAATTTTTGTTGTAAAAAACTCAGTTTCCTAGCCCGGGATGGCAAGGCCTTGAGTTTGGCGATATTCTACGTCCCTAAAGTGAAGGTTTCCCCCATCGCACCTTAGGTGCGAGGGGGTGGGCACCCAGGCCCACTAGCCTCCTCTAGATCCCCATAGGCCTTCATGGCAGCGCGGGTGTTTGCAGCAACGCTATCAGTGTTTTTGTTGATTTTACCAGAAAGGTTCACATTGGCTTTTGCCTTCACTTTTGTTTCCCCGATGTTGAACGAATTTTTTGCAGTGCAGATGAGTTTGGTGCACCAATGTTTGGGTCAAAAAATTTTTTTCAGGTAGGTTGGAAACCAAGTCAGTTTCAACCGGGGCTTGGTTGCAAAGGTTGGGTGAGATTGAGTCACCCATTGGATCCTCAGATTAGGTGGCCCAACCAGTATGGGCTTCCCAATCTGGTTGGTTGAGGGATTCCCAAGTTGCTTCTGCTGCAAAGGTTTCAATGTCCTCCTGGCATTGGGAGTGTGGTAAAGCGGAGGTGACTTTGGCCGCTTCCTTGGCCATGGCCCTGCGGGCCTGCTTGGCCTTCTTCCGCTCTTGCGGGAAAATAGGTTTTACCAGTAGGTAGCAGCCTTGTGCTCCCCATGGGAAAGCCTCATTGGTGCTGGTGGTTGGTTTGTAGTGCGCCTCTCCGCTGGCCATAGCTGCTGAGGGGTGCTCTTGGAATGTGATGCCCTCTTTGGTGGGGCATGCTTGTGCCTTATGGCCAAACGCGTCACAGTGGGTGCAGATGGGGGGCGCGCTGTCTACGGTTACCTGGAAAGGGTGGGTGGTATGCCCTTTGATATTAATATAAGTGGAGTGTGGGATCTGGGTTAGGTCCTTCGCGATCTCCTCAGTTGGAGTTAGAACTGCAATGGCTTTTCTGGTGCACAGGTGTGGCATCAGCGTAAAGCATTGCATCTTGAAGGATTGTATTTCTCCATATACAGCGAGACCATCTTTCAGGTGCTGCTCCAGAATGGCACGTTTTACTGTAGTGGGCAAAAAGTCGAACATGAGGAAGATTTTGGTTGGATTTTGTCCATCTGGTGCATTTGGTTTTGATGACCTTTTGCCCTTTGGGGAGGTCAATCACTACACACACCACAGCAGCTTCATCTGCTGCCTCCTTGTTTTTGAAACCGAGGTCCAGCCAACTGCATAACATGGCTTGAGGTGCGATGTACACCGCGGTCAGGAAAAAAGTGTGTACATACCCACAAAAATTTTCCCATAAGGCTGTTTGTTGGATGTCCAGAAACACCTGGACTCCATATTCCACCGACAAGAGTGGTTGGGAGTGTGGCGTGTTGATGTACTGGTTGCATCGTGCTTGCCAAGTGAGGATTTCTGGGGAAATAGTGACTGCCAGTTTTTTATTTTTTTTCTATTTTGCCAGTTTCTCTGGGGCGTTTTTGAACGTTTGAGGTTGCGGGCCTACCACCTGTGCCCCTTACCTTACTTGCCCAACTGCTCCCTGACATGGGCGCAGACTAATCTCCTCTGTGAGATTATCAAACTAGAATCAGACTTGAATTGAATAAGTTGCAAAAGTGATTGCAACGAGAGAGAAAAGTATAGAGTAATGAAATATTGATCTGGTAAACAGTTGGATATACCTGAATGGTTTGTCATTAAAAGCCAACAGGTTTACTCTGAGCTTCAGAAAGGTAGATTCTTATAATTGAGTTAAAAATGCATATGATATGAAACAGTAAAGTTGGATCATGACAGGTGCTACCAGATCACCCTTATTTTGTATGTGGTAATATCTCATCTATTTTGCCTGACTTTCTTAATCCTATCTACTATACTATCCAAAAATATTCTCTTATATGTTAATCACTTTAATTGTAGTATTAAGTCTATCCCGCCCCACTTCTTGTAGGGGAACTAACTTTAAAGATTAAAGGATATTCAATAACCCCCTAAAGAGTCACTGACCCTAAATTGATCTATTTTAATGAATGTTTCGCCATCATAAAGTACTCACATATTGAACTTAAATTTTTTCATCCCTTTATGAAGTCATCAGTATAATCAGAAGTGAGATTGCTTGATGTAAGAACTAAAACTTCTGTTATAGATTAAGTAAAACGCATCATTTTCTCTATACCATTGCGCTCCATTGAACACCCATCACCTTTGGCCTTAAATTAGAGAGAATAATATGTAACTCTCATAATTTCAGAGAATTTTTGATACATATAGTTTGGGCCATTCTGTTGTCTCTTTCTACCTAGTATCAAATGGTTGACTGGACCCAAAATTATCAGGTTATTTGATAGGGGAAATGCCATATTATCTGATGCTAATTTATTATGTATCATATCGAAATTATCAGTGATTATGGACCAAAAATATCCTAAGTATATCTGAACTAGGGATTTGTGGCCTAGCTATTCCACTTTATAATATTTGACTATGATGACACAGGCCCAAAAGCTTTGTTAAATTAGTCAGAATTAATAATAGTCAATTTGATGACTCTGGCGCAGGGGCTTTGTTGATCTGCCAAAACTATCTTTTAATGTCTATTAAGTTTTCAATCAAATTAATTACTAATTAGTGATATGAATCGCCTTGGTATGTGCTGCCAATTGCTTGAGAGGAGCATTGGTTCAGCTATTTGAGGATGCGTCAGAAACGCTGTCTTGAAATATTACAAGTTTTTTACTTCACTGAGGCCATGTGAGATGCCCCCAAGTTGTAAGGATTGTCGATCTTTAGACAAACTTATTAAGTTTTTTCTGGCTAAAAGCCATTGAAAAGGAGGCGTCATGGGTAAGATGTGGTTAAAATCTAACACTATAAATATCTCTAAGTTATTTCTAAGAAAAATACAATTGTTTATCACTACAAGCTAACTATTTAATTTAAAAACTATTTTCTATCTGATACTTTTCCGTTGTATTAATTTGAGAAATTACTTGGGATCAGAAGGATCAGGGCAGCAAGCCATTGTCCAAGTAAACAACAGAAGAATACAGCTTTGAAGTATCATTTCCAAGGAGTTTATATCTGAACTATTGTCACCATCTGGTCTATTATCTACATACAATAGACGCTTGAAACTCCAACTTATCCTAGAAGAAAAACCAGCCCATCTAAGTAGGCCAAAACTTCAAGCCTAGGTTCCCTCAAAGGTGTGAGAATCTCTTTAACAGGTGGAGTAATTCTTCGCTATTGACCCTGAAGCTCCCTCTATGATTCTCTCAATTCAGCATTGGGCTAATTCCCAAAAAAGTTTCTTTTCAAATGCTTTCAACCGTTGACCTTGATAATCTTGGGTGTTCTTATGAATGGTTTGGGCAACGATCAATATCTTCCTCATTTTGAGATCTGGTGAAAAGAACATTAATCCTTTTCAAGGATTATGGACAGTTACAGAGCACTATAAGAGTGCACTCCATTAAATCTTAAAATTACAACACTGTTAATCTCCTCCCACTGGACTTATATGCCATCAAACTTATTTTTATTCTTCAAAAAAGGATCTTTGTATGCCTATTGCTTATTCTTAAACCTTAACTTATACAAAAGGATATAAAGACATCATGTCAGTTGACAACAGTGTAACTTAGAAAGTTTCTTTTCCATATCTAGTAGAATCTTGATATCTTTCCCTAAGTCCAGTCCAACTAGTTAAAAGCGGCGCATCCTAGTATATCACTTGTTATAAAGTGGCGACACCAGAATTTTCTAGGCAGGTGACACCTACTTTGTGGAGACCTTCTGTTGGGAAACCTCTTGAGATTTCCAAATTGATGGGAAACAAGAATTGCTACCTTCAAAAAAGGGGAATGAAAATCAGTCCCAAGGAATTCCTTGTGTATGAATTTTACTATAACCAATCAAAAATTTCATTCTAAAATTTCACAACCTTAATGGACATCTGTCTTAAATGATCTTCCCTTTGAGGCACGCCAAATGACTTGACACCATACTAAGCCCTCCCATAAAAATATCACGGATTTTTCATAATAAATAAGAATATCGTTTTAAACATCTTA